>JAODAL010006325.1:0-134591 GCA_025379985.1 Phyllomedusa bahiana | reverse complement strand
AGGGGGGGATAAAGGGGTCAAAGGTTATCCCAAGGCAGCGGACTTGTGAGCTGGTGAGAGGGTTGTGGCCATTAACAGTGATAGAGAGATCGGGTTTGGGGGGGTAGAGAGGACGGGGGAAAGATGATGAATTTGTTTTATCTACATTTAGTTTTAAGCGACGGGGGGAGAAGAAGGAGGAAATGGATGATAGGCATTTTGGATCCGGGAGAGAAGGGAGTTAATGTCGGGAAACCGGAGATATAAATCTGGGTGTCGTCCGCGTACAGGGGGTAGTTAAAGCCATGCAAGGCTATGAGCTGACCCAGACCAAGAGTGTAGATAGAGAAGGGGGGGGGGCCCAGGACAGACCCCTGAGGGACACCAACCAGAGAGCGGGTGGGAGGAGGAGGTGGTGCAGGAGTGAGAGACACTGAATGCCGTTCAGAGAGGTATGAAAGATCCAGAGGAGGGCCAGGTCCGTGATGCCGGGGGAGGAGAGGATTTGTAGCAGGATGGAGTGGTCGACAGTGTCAAAGGCAGAGGACAGGTCTAGGAGGAGAAAGGATGGAGTAGTGGGGTGAGGCTTTAGCATTTAAACTAGGTCGTTGGTGACCTTGGTTAGGGCCAGTTTCAGTGGAGGGGTTTGGGGGTCGGAAGCCTGATTGGAGTGGGTCAAGGAGAGAGTTGGAGGAGAGGTGGGAGGACAGCTGAAGATAGACGTGCTGCTCGAGGAGTTTGTATGCTATCCACTATATTTGGAGATCTGCAACCATGATGACCATAAGGTGTACCCTTTTCTCATGGAGCTGGGGAAATTGTTTGTTTCTGATATATAATGTATCAATGTGGCGATTAATGAGCTTAACGGAAATGTACAAATATTTTAACTGGTAGCTCTAATTCCTCAATTGTTATCATTTGTGGTGACTTATATTTCCTCTTATTTGTATGTAAGCATTTCCTCTTGCACTCATGCCAACCAGGGCTCCAAAAAGCAGAAAGGCACTGTCTGAAATGTTTTTATCGAGCAAGTGATACTTTGTTTCCAATGCTGAATAGTTTATACACTGCGCACCTTTGGAAAACATTTGATGTTTGTTGAGGCAGCCCATGATCCGGTCTATGAAATGATTGATGTGTAAACCAGTGGAAAACTTTTTCTTACCTCTCAAACTTTCTTTTATGCGTCTAATGGTACTGAGCTGTTCAAATAGATCTGAGGGACGGTATATTTATAAACAGAAGAATAATATGTCCTTCTGTCAATTGCAAACTGCTGCCGGGAGATCTTGAAACATCACACAAGTCAGAGTTCTTTATTAAAAAGAATACGTTCTGCCAGTCTGTCACTAAAAATAAAGCAATGAAGCTAAAGCTTTCCTGTTCTGAACAGATTTAGAAGCATTTGTTTTTCACCTAAATCATCGGAAAATAATCAGCAATCTTAATATTTCCTCCAATGACATATTGTTTATGAGTAACTAAGTTCACACTACTGTGAAAACCTCAGTAACAATCGAAAGAATAAAGGAATTTTTCTAGCACTTGAAGTTGAACAAATTCTTCAAAGGTTTTCGTACCACACTGATTCGCTTATAACTTGTAGGGAAGGGTAAATCAAGACTTTAACCAAACACATTGCTGTATTGATTTTGCTTTGTTCATGAATTTAGGATATGGGATAAACCTTCTCTCTACCTTATATAACCCAAACTACCATAACTTAAACTCTGGATTAAAAGGGTTGTCTCACTACATTGATTCCTCTTACCTCAGTCCTGTTTTCTTGGTTTCATTTTGATTTCATTGGCATGTATAATGGCTTCTACTAGACTGTAGCTATAGCGACCAGCGCTGGCAGCTTATCAGGAGAGATAAGACAGGTCTGAAGCTATAGCGACCTGAGGAGCTGATGCAACCCATACAAGAGGGGATATCTCAGAATAGGTAGGACACTGTTAATGGACACATATTGCAAAGTGACTTGTTTTTGCAAGATCTTTAATATGAAAAGCAATCCTTGCAGTGAGACAACCCCTTTAAATATAGAAAACACTTTATTATTTGGTGTCAAAATGGCTACAGCCTTCTTAAAACCATAGTATAATAAATGCAGAAGGAATCAGGTGAAATGCTAGGCTATTGTGCGAAATTGACAGCTGTCTAACATACAGCACCTGATCAGATAGCAATAAAGAGGTGGCACGCTCTGGCTGCTATTCTAGCAGAGTCAGTACACTTTGGGGGCCCTGTTGACCCTAGTGAAGATCCTCACTCCTGCTTCACCACTGTGCCTGCCCTTGAATGACATTATTACCATTATGCCATCCATAAAGCTGGCGACTTCCAAACTCAGCCTCTTCACTACCATGAGGTTTAACATTTTCTATTGATTAAGATTAGTCGACCATAACTTGGCCAACTTCCCTCTGGCTCCTAAACCGACAAAGAAGAGGTCTTTAACACCTCAAATGGACTCAGCTGCCAACAAAGCAACCCTTATACTCAAAGATGCAAAATATCTATTAGCAAATTCGGTCTGCTATAAAATAAATCCATGAACAAGTGACAGGTAAATAAAATTATACAGTCCCACTATAATAAATTGTGCATGATATATTAGCTCAAGTGAAACAGCTTTAGCTATCCCACTATTGAGGGAAAACAGTAAAAAGAGCATAATGATAGGATAATCATTCTGTAACACTACTAAAAGGCTATGTCTACATAGCACAGAAATACTGTTGGATTTTCGGCGGTTTCAGTATCTTGAAACTACCGAGAATCCGATGGTACACTGTGCCGCATAGACTAGTCCATACTGCACACGTTTTTTACCACCGCATTAAAAATCCGGCGGAATATGCATATTCTGTCAGAGTCCCACAGCTTGCTATCGAAATCCCGTACATTCAATTGTACGGGCTGAAAGCAAAAATTAAAAACGCCCATGGTTTTTGCACAAATCAGTGTCAAAAGTTGCAGTCCTGCATTGCCGTCGGCTTTTCAAGGGTTTTTGTCCTACGCTGTGTGGCCCTAGACAAACAACCACTAATCATTAAGCATATCAATTTATATTTTCCCAACTAAGGTAAAAACACTAAACTCCTGATTCTCATGGAATACACCCAGCATCTTGTTCTAGTGATGGAACAAGGGAAAACGTCATCTCTTAGACACTTACACTGTCAGATAAGCCCAATGACAAAGATATGCCTCATGATACCAGACAAAAAAAACATACATCTCAACCCATGTAATAACAAGAAGAAGATAATTAGTTTAGCTTCTCCAGATTATGACCATGAACTAAATAGTGCTTAGTGTTGTAAACCGAACTGTTCCCCAGATCACAACCATTCTTTGTGCTTTTTGGAAATGCTATAATTAGAGATGGGCGAATTGATTCTAACGAAGTGGAATTCGTTTAGAATTTCAGGAAAACTTCGGTTCGGAACGAAGTCGAACTTTGGGGTACTTCGGGTGAACGAAGTGTGCTTTTGATTGATAAAATGGCTGCGAGCACATGGCGCTACATGGGGCAAAGCACTCTGGGAGGAAGAAGGGCATAGCCTCATGACATTGCAGAGGTGAAGCCAATCAGAGACCGGCGAGATTCTGTGACGTCACCGCACTATATAAGTCCGGGCGCGACGCCGGGAGCTCACACTCCTCTCACTGTGCTAATCACGGAAGGTGCTGCCGCGGCTGATAGCTCTTACTGAAGAATTGATTTTTATATATCGATTTCTGTGGGGTGTTTTCAGCTTGCCCTCAGAGACTGTTCTCTTCTTTTTTTTTTGGGGGTATTGGATCTGAAATCCAGTGTGCGTCCACCTGCAGCTGCATATACATTCAATTTTCCAAGGGGGGATCTAAGCCAGTTCCTGTTGTATTCATTTAAAGAAACAGCGTTTTTACAATACAAATACCACTTCATTTTTGGCTGCTCAATTCTATTGCGCAATTTACATCCGGGGGTTAATTAAGCGTTGTTTTGCTGGTGTGCTGACACCCAAAAACCGTCTTTTTCAATGCCAAAATATATACATTTTTCCTGTAGCCTAATTCACAAGCAAAGGTTAATTACAACTGTATCTCTTGTGTGGCGTAGAAAACACGCAATTGTAACAGCTACAAAGCAAACTATTTTGAGCGGCTCAAAACTTTTGCGCAAAATACATCCAGGAGTTAATTAAGCGTTGTTTTGCGGGTGGGGCTGACAAAAATAAACCGTCTATTTCAACGCCAAAAATATATAATTTTTCCTGTAGCCTAATTCACAAGCAAAGGTAAATTACAACTGTAATCTCTTGTTGTGTGGCGTAAAAAAACACGCAATTGTAACACGCTACAAAGCTACTATTTTGTGGGGCTCAATTCTTTGGCGCAAATTACATCCAGAGGTTAATTAAGCGTTGTTTTGCTGGTGTGCTGACAAAAATAAACCGTCTTTTTCAACCCCAAAATATATAAATTATTCATGTATCCTAAATTCAAAAGCAAAGGTTAATTACAACTGTAATCTTTGTTGTGTGGCTTAGAAAAAAGGGCAATTGTAACACGCAAAGCTACTATTTTGTGCGGCAATTTTTTGGGCGTAATTTACATCCAGGGTTAAATTTAAAGCGTTGTTTTGCTGGTGTGCTGACAAAAATAAACCGTCTTTCAACGCCAAAATATATACATTTTTCCTGTACCCTTTAATTTCACAAGAAAAGGTTAATTACAACTGTATTCTTGTTGTGTGGCGTAGAAAAACACGCAATTGTAACACGTACAAAGCTACTATTTTGTGCGGCTCAATTCTTTGGCGCAATTTACATCAGGGGTTAATTAAGTGTTGTTTTGCTGGTGTGCTGACAAAAAAAAACCCGTCTTTTTCAACGCCAAAATATATACATTTTTCCTGTAGCCTAATTCACAAGCAAAGGTTAATTACAACTGTATCTCTTGTTGTGTGGCGTAGAAAACACGCAATTGTAACACGCTACAAAGCTACTATTTTGTGCTGCTCAATTCTTTGGCGCAATTTACATCCAGGGGTTAATTAAGCGTTGTTTTGCTGGTGTGCTGACAAAAATAAACCGTCTTTTTCAACGCCAAAATATAGAAATTTTTCCTGTAGCCTAATTCACAAGCAAAGGTTAATTACAACTGTATCTCTTGTTGTGTGTCGTAGAAAAACGCAATTGTAACACGCTACAAAGCTACTATTTTGTGCGGCTCAATTCGTTGGCGCAATTTCCCATCCAGGGGTTAATTAAGCGTTGTTTTGCTGGTGTGCTGACAAAAATAAACCCTTTCTTTTTCAACCCCAAAATATATAAATTTTTCCTGTAGCCTAATTCATTACCCAAAAGGGTTTAAATTTAAGCCTGTTTGTGCTTTTACATTTAGTAAAAACACACAGTGTTTTTAAACGGCACATACAAGAAAATTTTTTCCGGGCCATTTTTGGAGCGCATTTTATATCCAAGGGTGACCCAAGCTTGTTACTGGGTTCATTTGGAGTCAAAAACAGCGTGTATATTTTTCATATACAGATATCATCATCAAACAGTGTCTGTACATTTTAGAACAAACAGTATGTCAAAACAGAGGGGTGGCGGGACTCTGCCCCTCGAGTGGTAGTGGCACAAACTTTCCTGGAACGGGCCCCGGGTCGCAGCACAGCAAGGGACGTCGCAGCGGGGGTCACTCGGTGGGGCCCAAACCCACTGCCGCTGTCATCTAGCGGCCGTGTGTTGTTCAGCAACCCAAGGGTTCTTGATTGGTTTGACTAGGTCACCCCTTTCCCTCCCAGATGACATCTGAAACCCCAGCCCAAGAGTCGGGGGGAAACCCTCAGACACAACCCTTAGTTGGCATGGCCCGGGAGCGGGTTAGCGGCCATCACCTGTCCTCAGCCCGCCTCTGTCCCATCCGGTTTCCCTCAGCCAGAAAATCTACTATGTGGTCGGGGCTCAGCGCCACTATATAGCGAGGATAAACAATTTGAGGAGGGCAGTCAGCAGCTACTTGGCAGCGAAGAAATAGGGCCAATATCCCCTGTTTCTTGCAGTAGGCGGCAAAGTATAGATGTGGAGAGTGGCATGGGAGGTCATGTTGTGAGAGGTCAGCCTCGGCATACCAAGACCGGTGATGAGGACAGCAGTGATGATGAAACACAAATAGATGATGATGTAGCCAACCGCACTTGGGAGCCGGGTGAGGCAAGGGTTCACATCGTCAGGAAAAAGAGGGCGTCAGCTTGCGCGTAAAGGCAGCGGGCGCAGCCAGCAAGTGGGTCGTGTGCCGTGAGTCAGCAGGATAGCAGCAGTGTGAGGTCGGGAGCCAAGCGGCCCCCGGAAAAAAAAATCCGCTTCGCAGGTCCAAGAAAGTAGCGGCACAGGGCACAGCGAGGCAGCGGCGGCAGTAGTCACCAGTGCGGAGCGTTGGCGGTAAAATCCGATACTCGGCGGTGTGGCAGTTCTTTGCTAAGACACCGGAGGAGCCGAATATGGGTATATGTAAATCTGTAAGCGAAAGTGAAGCGGGGGCCAGGAGCTAACGTTGGCCCCACGGCCCTGATTCAACACATGCAGCGTCACCATCCGGTGGCCGGAGAAACGTGGCTCAGATGTGGTGGCCCCATCCTGCCCCCAACAGCAACAGCAGCAGCAGCGCCCAGTGGCTCGCATGCCATTGCAGCCAGTCAAGGCTCCACCACCTCTGCAGAAGGGAGCTGTTTCTCTTTGACATCATTGCAGTCCAGATGCTCCTGCTCCTCGCTACTCATGGCCCCAGCAGTCGTTCAGCGAGGCGATTGCAAGAGACAACAGTAAGCGTCCAACCATCCTAAGGTGCAGCGGGTGACCGTGCTCTGTCCAAGTTGTTGGTATTACAGTCCCTCCCTTTCCAAATGGTGGACCAGCACATTCAGAGAATTTAATGCTTGTGCCGAGCCGAGATGGAGAGTTCCCAAAGCCGTAATTTTTTTCTAAAAAGGAGTACCAGCATTTCATAAATATGTAGAACAAAGGGGGGGGTCAGTCTTGAGCTTTAGGTTTATTCCAAGGTGCACGGCAGCGCGGACGTCTGGAGCTGTAACTACGGTCAGGGCCAGTACTGTCCTTTACGCCCACTGGGTGAATGTGCTTCTGCCCAGGCCCCACCCAAAAAACTTGGACAGGAGACGCCGCTTTTCCTCCACGTTGTCAAACTGCTGCACCTGCGCCAATGTCCGCCTCCTCCTCCTCCACCATCACCACCATCTCAGCCTCCACAAGTACTGCTCCATCATACCACAAGTGTAGGGCACAAAGGTGTCCCCGCAGTTTCTACACCTGCTTGCTTCGGCGAACGAAGTCACAGAGGGGAGGAACTTTCTCCGCGTCATGCAGCAAGAAATCGATGTGTGGCTTTCTCCGTGCCAACTGCAAATCGGAACCATGGTGACGGACAATGGGGGGAAAATGGTGTCCGCCTGCACCGAGGAGGGATGGTCCATGCGCCCCGCATGGCGCACATGTTCAATTTTGGTTGTGAAAAAGGTTCCTGAAGTCTTCCACCGATCTTCAGAAAAAATTTTGAAAATGGCCAGGAAAACTGTGCATGCACTTTATCCATTCGTACAAAGCCAGGAACACCCTCCTTGAGTTTCAGCGGCAGAACGGCCTCCCCCCACACACCTATTCGATGTTTCCACCCGCTGGAATTCCAGCCTGCACATGTTGGACCCACTGTATGAACAGAGAAAGGCCCTTAACGATTTTTTGATGATCCAGGCAGACAGAAGTACTCCCCTGTGTAACTTTGATGTCAGCCCGTGGAAAACTCATGCGTGACACCTGCCGTTTGTTGAGGGGCCCTTCGAGGAGGCGACGTTATTTGTCAGTCGCCAGGACTACGTGATGAATACAGTCATTCCACTGCTTCATGTCCTGGGGAAAAGATGCTGAAAAATCTGTCTGGGCAGGGGACTGGAAACGTGGCGACTACATCTCGTGGCCACATGAGTCCGGTGGGGACTGAAATGGAGGAGGAGGACATTGGAGCAGAAGCATAGTCTGGTGAAATGAGTGGATTTTCTAGGTGACAAGAGAGGAGGAGCAGGCGCAGCTGGAGGAGGTGGATGGAGATGAGGAAGACGAGGCAGATGACCCCAAGCACCGTGGCAGTATACAGTGGAAATGGAGGCAGGGAGCCCCTCGGAGTCACTGTGCAGATGGCCCGCAGCATGCTTATTTGCCTGGCTAGTGACAGCCGAATAGTCAAGGGAATCGGAGAGGGATGACTTCTGGCTCTCCACCCTATTGGACCCTCGCTAGCGTCCAAAATGGGAGCCTTTTTCCCAGCTATTGAGAGGGAGGACAAACTCAAGTACAATGGGAAATCCTCCATAGTCAGTTGGCCGCTACCCATGTGCGGCCTCGTCCCTCCTCTGACAGGTCTGACCGGGGGGTTCTTCAGCGCTCACGTACTACTGCCGCGGCTGCCGGGGGAAGGTAGGGGGGTCGGAGCAGTACCAGCTCCATCAGCAGCAACCTAAATCTTGAATCACTGATGAGCAGCTTCCTTCACCCGCCTAGTGAGGAGGGCAGTCGCCAGCAGCAGCAGCAGGACCTGGAACAGACCCTGAACCAACAGGTGGTGGCCTATTGGAAAGCACTCTGACACCCCGTTAGAAGATCCGCTGGGGCACTGGGCAGCCAAACTGGATGTGTGGCCGCAACTTGCCGATTTGCAGGGGAGAAGCTGTCCTGCCCGGCCAGTAGTGTGGCATCAGAGCGGGTGTTCAGTGCAGCGGGGGGCCCTCGTTACCCAAGGAGAAACCCCCTTGTCCATGGGAAATTTTGGAACGACTGACCCTTTTCCAAGATGAATCAGGCGTGGATCGGCCAGGATTTCCACACACCAATTGCCTTAGGCGTCAGTCTGGTTCAAACTACCTGCCTAACCCACTATTCTGATGCCGCCACCCGCCTGATGCCACACATCTGCTGACAGTTTCTCCATCTGCCTACCACCATCTTTACCAGGGACTGGCATTGCCACCCACCTCAACACTCTGTCTTTGTGCCACTTTATGACCTCATGCTGCTGCTGCTGTTGCTGTTGCCGGGACATCCACACTGTGTCATTGTGCCACTGTCTGGGCCTCATGCTGCTGCTGTGGCTGCTGCCATGTCCCCACACTGTGTCATTGTCCACTGCCTGACCTCATGCTGCTGCCGCCGTGACCTCCTCTCTCAGTCATTGTGCCACTCTGTGGCTTCCTCCTGTTTTGCAACCTCCAGAATATCATTGTGCCACTCTCTGACCTCATGCTGCTGCTGTGACTCCTGCCATGTTCTCCACACTGTGTCATTTCCACTGCCTGACCTCATGCTGCTGCCGCCGTGACTTCTGCTCTCAGTCATTGTGCCAAATCTGTGGCTTCCCCCCTCTTTTGCCCCCTCCAGAATGTCATTGTGCCACTCTCTGACCTCATGCTGCTGCTGTGACTCCTGCCATGTCCTCCACACTGTGTCATTGTGCCACTGCCTGACCTCATGCTGCTGGCCGCCGTGACCTCCGCTCTCAGTCATTGTGCCACTCTGTGGCTTCCTCCTGTTTTGCCACCTCCAGGGAAAGTCATTTTTCCCCTCTCTGACCTCATGCTGCTGCTGTGACTCCTGCTGTGCCCTCCACACTGTGTCCATTGTGCCACTGCCTGACCTCATGCTGCTGCCGCCGTGACTCCGCTCTTCATATTGTGCCATTCTGTTGGCTTTCCCCCTGTTTTGCCACCTCCAGAATGTAATTGTGCAACTGCCTGATCTCATGCTGCTGCGTCGTGACCTCCACACTGTGTGATTTTGCCACTCTGTGGCCTAATACTGTTTTGGCCGCCTCCAGAATTTAAATTTTGCCACTGCCTGACCTCATACTGCTGCCGCAGTGACCTTCACACTGTGTGATTGTGCCACTCTGTGGCCCAATACTGTTTTGCCGCCTCCAGAATGTCATTGTGCCACTGCCTGATCTCATACTGCTGCCGCCGTGACCTCCACACTGTGTCATTGTGCCACCTGTGGCTAATACTGTTTTTGGGCCCCCTCCAAAAATGTCATTGTGCCACTGCCTGACCTCATGCTGCTGCCGCCCTGACCTCCGCTCTCAGTCATTGTGCCCTTCTGTGGCTTCCTCCTGTTTTGCCACCCTCCAGAATGTCATTGTTCCACTGCCTGATCTCATGCTGCTGCTGTCGTGACCTCCACACTGTGTGATTTTGCCACTCTGTGGCCTAATACTGTTTTACCGCCTCCAGAATGTCATTGTGCCACAGCCTGACCTCATACTGCTGCCGCCATGACCTCCACACTGTGTGATATTTCCACTCTGTGGCCTAATACTGTTTTGCCGCCTCCAGAATGTCATTGTGCCACTGCCTTATCTTATACTGCTGCCGCCGTCACCTCCACACTGTGTGATTGTGCAACTCTGTGGCCTAATACTGTTTTGCCGCCTCCAGAATGTCATTGTGCCACTGCCTGATCTCATACTGCTGCTGTCGTGACCTCCACACTGTATCATTGTGCCACTCTGTGGCCTAATACTGTTTTGCCGCCTCCAGAATGTCATTGTGCCACTGCCTGACCTCATGCTGCTGCTGCCGTGACCTCCACACTGTGTCATTGTGCCACTCTGTGGCCTACTCCTGTTTTTGCCACCTCCAGAATGTCATTGTGCCACTGTCTGACCTCATGCTGCTGCCGCCGTCACCTCCACTCTCTGTCATTGTGCCACTCGGTGGCCTACTCCTGTTTTTGCCACCTCCAGAATGTCATTGTGCCACTGTCTGACCTCATGCTGTGGCTGCTGTCGTGACCTCCACACTGTCATTGCGCCACTCTCTGACCTCATGCTGTTGCTCCTGCCAAGTCACCTCCACTCTCTGTCATTGTGCCACTCTGTGGCCTACTCCTGTTTTTGCCACCTCCAGAATGTCATTGTGCCATTGTCTGACCTCATGCTGCTGCTGCCGTGACCTCCACACTGTGTCATTTTGCCACACTGTGGCCTACTCCTGTTTTTGCCATTGTGCCACTCTCTGACCTCATGCTGCTGCTGTGGCTGTTGCCGTGCCCTCCACACGCTGTCATTGTGCCACTCTCTGACCTCATGCTGTTGCTCCTGCCGTCACCTCCACTCTGTCATTGTGCCACTCTGTGGCCTACTCCTGTTTTTGCCACCTCCAGAATGTCATTGTGCCACTCCCTGACCTCATGCTGCTGCTGTGGCTGCTGCCGTAACCCCCACACTGTGTCATTGTGCCACTCTGTGGCCTACTCCTGTTTTTGCCACCTCCAGAATGTTATTGTGCCACTGTCTGACCTCATGCTGCTGCTGCCGTGACCTCCACACTGTGTCATTGTGCCACTCTGTGGCCTACTCCTGTTTTTGCCACCTCCAGAATGTCATTGTGCCACTCTCTGACCTCATGCTGCTATGGCTGCCGCCGTGACCTCCACACTCTGTCACAGATGTTGCCACCTGAGCTCTCAGCTTGTTTTTTTCCAGCTTTCGCTGCCATGACTTTATCAGGCTACATTCCCGCTTGAGTTTTTTGGTCAGTTTTGCCCGCTTAAGTGCCCAGGGAATTTTATAGTGAAGCGATTCTAAGAGCGGCGGCAGTCATGTGCGTGTCATACTAAAACACAACATTGTATGAAGACCAAACCAAGCTCCCTCTGCATACTTAAGCATGGCACAACATTGTACAGCACCCTGCAGGCTCTGTGCAGCCTGGAAATAGCTGTTTTTTAACGCGATTCGTCCCGAAGTAATTCAGACCGAAATTAATTTTGTCGGAAAATTCGGCGAAGTCAGCGAATCGAATTTTTGGAGAAATTCACCCTTCTCTAATGCTAAATACAAAATATCTAATATTAATCGGAAAGATCTTTTAATTCCAAAATAATGTCTGACTCCTTATTTTTCTTTTCTACACCTTTTTGTATGCAAATTAATGAGATTTTACGTATTTTCCATAAACACTTACCTGTCCTGTTTAATTATATAAATGCATATCTAGAAAGGCTTTAACATTGGGTAATATGTTGTACTCCTCATTACTACCTTCTTATAACACTTTAAAACCTGTCTGGTTCTTCTAGATAGCTCCAGCTGCCCTCTTCAACCAGATTTAACTCTATAGAGCTCTGTAGTCTTTGTGTACAACAGTTTCTAAATCTCAAGTAGTCATCTCTAGTGATGAGCGACTGTGTCAACTATCGTCATCGGATCGATAGTCGATATCGTCAATTATCATGCCGATATCCGATAGTCGATAATAGATTATCGCCGATAACCATTAAAGTCTATGGGAGAGGAACAACAGCTTCATTCTTACACCGAAATAGGGCTGGAGAAGCTGGAATTAACATCCACAACAGTAAAATGGATACGTGCTACATCTTAGGCAACACACTTATGTTATAAAAGTCACAGACCATTCACTATCCCTGTCTTGTACCACAGCATGACTCTTAAACCTGCATGACCCACAAATTAAAAAGTGCCAGAAGGAAGTATTTTTTTGAACCATCATTTTACTTGAACTGGACAATGACTATACCTGTCCTGGACCGCAGTATGACCATTAAACCTGTCTGACCCACAGATTAAAAAGTGCCGGAAAAAGGAGTCTTTCAACCGCCATTTTAGTTGAACTGGACATTGACTATACATGTCCTGTACCGCAGCATGACCCTCAAACCTGCATGACCCACAGATTAAAAAGTGCCAGAAGGCAGTACTATTTGAAACATCATTATACTTAAACTGGACATTTACTATCCCTGTCCTGGAATGGAGCATGACACTTAAACCTGTCTGACCCACAGATTAAAAAGTGCTGGAAAAATGAGTCTTTCAACCACCATTTTAGTTGAACTGGACATTGACTATGCCTGTCCTGGGCCACAGTATGACCATTAAACCTGTCTGACCCACAGATTAAAAAGTGCCGGAAAAAGGAGTCTTTCAACCGCCATTTTAGTTGAACTGGACATTGACTATACATGTCCTGTACCGCAGCATGACCCTCAAACCTGCATGACCCACATATTCAAAAGTGCCAGTAGGCAGTCCTATTTGAAACAACATTATACTTGAACTGTTCCTTTACTATACCTGTCCTGGAATGGAGCATGACACTTAATCCTGTCTGACCCACAGATTAAAAAGTGCTGGAAAAATGAGTCTTTCAACCACCATTTTAGTTGACCTGGACATTGACTATGCCTGTCTTGGGCCACAGCATGAGCCCCAAACCTGCATGACCCCCAGATTCAAAAGTGCCAGAAAAAGGAGTCTTTGAACCACCATTTTAGTTGAACTGGACATTGACTATGCCTGTCCTGGGCCACAGCATGAGCCCCAAACCTGCATGACCCCCCGAGTAAAAAGTGCCGCAAAAAGGAGTCTTTTAGCCACCATTTTAGTTGCACTGGACATAGACTATGTCCTGGACTGCAGTATGACCATTAAACCTGTCAGACCCACTGATTCAAAAGTGCCGTAAAAGGAGTCTTTGAACCACCATTTTAGTTGAACTGGACATTGACTATACCTGTCCTGGGCCACAGCATGAGCCACAAGCCTGCATGACCCCCAGATTTAAAAAGTCCCGGAAAAAGGAGTCTTTGAACCACCATTTTAGTTGAACTGGACATTGACTATACCTGTCCTGGGCCACAGCATGAGCCCCAAACCTGCATGACTCCCAGATTTAAAAAGTGCCAGAAAAAGGAGTCTTTGAACCACCACTTTAGTTGAACTGGACATTGACTATACCTCTCCTGAGCCACAGCAGGAGCTCCAAACCTGCATGACCCACAAATTTAAAAACTGCCGGAAAAAGGATAAGAAATACGGATATGGATAAGAAAAGGTGGGTTTTGCACCAATGAAATACAACAGCAGGTAGCACAAAATTTCTGTATTCAAATTGAAGTACAAGGTGGCTCTTTGAACAAAACTGGGCCGCACCAAAGTGAATTACAGCTATTTAAATGTTATACGGATAATAAAAGGTTTTGCACCTATGAAATACACCTGCAATTACTAGAAAATTTCTGTATCCTAATATAAGTACAAGATGGGTCTTTGAACAAAAATGGGCTGCGCTAAAGTGAAAAACACCTAATTAGAATGTATACGGATAATAAAAGGTTGGTTTTGCACCTATGAAATACAACAGCAGTTACTAGAAAATTTCTGTATCTTAATATAAGTACAAGGTGGGTCTTTGAACAAAACTGGGCTGCACTAAATAAAAGGTGCTATTTCACCTCAGGTGCGAGGTGTGCTGGCCAAAAACTGGTAAAAAAAAAGCCATTTCAATTCAGTTTCAAAGCAGAGTCTGGGCTGCACAATACACACTCCCCTTTCAAAAGCCTGCCTGTCTGTCTGTGTTCACCCCTCTCCCCCCCCCACCCCCCCGCCCCTCTCCCCCTCACCGCAGCTGTACAGCGCTAGATACTTCTTTAAAAAGTCTCTGTCTAACTAACTAAGAGCTGAAATTCTCTAATCTACCTATGTTCTAATGTTCACATCTAAAAGCATAGTTGTCTGTGTGAATAAAGAGAACTGTGTCTCTGAGCTGAGCTGTATTGAGGAGAGATCTAGCACACGTCCTGCTCTAGTGAGAGACACTGAAACACTGATGCTGAACAGGAAGCGCTGTTCTATGCAAAACGAGGTCATGTGATTTTTCCAGCCAATGACAACCATACACATCACAGTCATGACGTCGCACACCCAGCTCACCCTGCTCTATGCTCTAAGCTGATTTGCTGGCTGCCAAAATTACAGGAAGCGCCAAAAATGGCACGATAGTAATAGATTATGCGCAGATTCTCACTTAAAATATCGCGTGATCGGAGATTTCCGATCAACCTAAAAACCGTGCCGATTTCAACTTTGTCGATTATAAACGCTTATCCCTAGTAATCTCACTGTAACAGTCTCAGCAAGGAATAGCAGAGCTGATATGCTGTAACTGCTGAAGAGTAATGTTTTAACACTGCAAGTGCAGGTGAGCAGTGTAATGAGTCCTTCCCTCCAATTTTTTTATTGAGGACGGTGGTGGCAATGTATATTATTAAGGTGCCTGGGGTGTAATTTATGCTCGATTTGCCATCTGAATAGAAGATGAGTCCAAATAAGATCGACTGGAAATAAATGAACCCCTTAACAGTGGCCCCCACCTTACGTGCTGGTAAGTGTGTATGTGACAACCCCTTTACAAGAGTTTTCTATAGATTTATGGAGGTCTGGAGTTATCGATGGTAGTAATTAGTAATCGATGGCAGTTAGAAGTGATCGATCGTGGTCAGACCCCAGATGATCTCAAGATTAAAGAACCCTCTTTATCATTTCACCAGGCACATCACTCATTTGTCCATACATCATAAACTTTAATAAATAGGCTGCTGTGTCTCAATAAGCACTAAAAAGGCCACTGCATTTGCTAAAGGTCCATACCACCCTTATTCTTCTGGTTGATTTGGTTACTGAAAGAGTGACTCCCACCAAACACACACTGTCGGCCATCAGAGAGTCTTCCATAAAAAAATGGTTTAGGGCTTGTCAACATTTATTGACATTTCGGGACATCCCCTGACCCTGTGTCTGGCTTGTAAAGCCACATATAATTAGCAAAAGTGAAACAAAAGACATTCAACAACTCTTCACTCAACAATTCTTTTCCAGTGTTGGTTTAATTGTTCTTCGTAGAGATCTCAATTTCTATATAAAATGTATTATGACAATCAATACTCATGAAAGAACAATGACATTTAAGATAGTATTAAACCAGTGTAAGTGTCTTATGGGAGCTAAAAACAGTAGAATACATAGATCAATATGACTAGTCAAGTTAATGTGTTTGGAGCTGCAGAACCCCTAATGGGCAAGCTATTTTATAGGTTTGCTACTTATGTTCCAATAATGTTCAATTTGATAGATTTTGTTATGGAGCTGCTATGGATTTCTGTTGTCTGTTGTTCTTTATGCGCAACTGAAACAATTTGCACCAAATTTTGCAGATAAGTAAATCAGGCACTTTAAAAGGTTTGTGATCAGGCTTTAGATCTCTACTGTTTTAAAAAGATCAGCAAAAAATGGACCTTGCTATTAGGGGCGTAACTAGGGAAGCCTGGGCCCCATAGCAAACTTTTGGATAGGGCTCCCCTCCTGCCTGCCCAACTGCGAAAATTTACCAGGACCTTTTAATAATAGTCACGCAGTTACTAGATAATCCAACAAGCAAATACCTCACCATACATATCAGCATCATACTGCTACCAAACAAATCCCACTATATCCAGACCAACATGACCAATAAGGCTACTACATAAGGACCTAATTATACCACGAGATTATGACCACAAATTACCACCACATAGTGACTGAATAATAGCCCTATATCATTACTGAATAAAGATTAGTATGCAAAGACCAATATTACCGCCATATAGTGATATATATCAGTATATACAGACTCCGCAAGAAGTCTGGACAGGAGGGCAGTAATACATCCACAGCACCCATAAATAACAGTCACAGCACTGCCTGCGTCTGAGGGCTTGTGCCCACGGCACAGGTTTTCCGTCAGTTTTACAGACTGTTTTTGGATTTGAAAGCCGTCTGTAAAGCGACTGTCAACCTTTTACATTGAAATTAATAGAAAATATGCTCACCAGTCCCCACTGCACGGATTTTCCGCTGGACGGTTATTTACACCACCGGGCGTTCCTAAAAACTTGGGACATGTTTATTCTTCCGTCCGGTTTTCAGGCACACATGAACATGTGGGTGCGAAGGGGGACGGCTTTTTTTCCGCAAACTGCAGACAAAAGCTGTCCCCCTGCTTGCCAAAAAAAGACCAAACACCGGTCAGGATTTCCTGACCGGAGTTTGTCCTTTGCCATGTAAACGCAACCTAAAAAAACGTCAGGCGGAAAATCCGTGCAGTGTGAACTGCTGCACAGATTTTCTATTTAAATCAATGTAAAATGTTGACAGTCGCTTTACAGACGGCTTTCAAATCTGAAAACAGTCTGTAAAACCTACTGAAAACCTGTGCCGCGGGGACGAGCCCTCAGGTGCAGGCAGTGCTGTGACTGTTATTTATTGCTGCTGTGAACGTATTCCTCCCCTTCTGCCCAGACTTCTTGTACCTGGGACTGTGAGGAGAACAAGCAGAGCATTAATCATTTTGTTTCTATAGACTGGGAAATGCATTCTATTCTTCCCCCTCCCTCCCCTTGTGTCCCCAGCTCTTCACTGTCTGCACTGGATGAAGTGGAGGGGGGAGGTAGAAGGATAGATGCCGTAGTAACTAATACTTAACTGTTTTTGCTGGCTCCCCCACCGCTCTGTCTGGGCTCCATGCCTGTAACAGTGACTGATGACAGCAGCAGCAGGCAGCATCTTATCACAGGCCCGAAGGCAGCTACGTTCATTGCTGGCCGGGCTCAAGGGCTGGAACTACCTTGGCAGCAAAGTAGTAGCTGCTACGGGGCCTGGGCCACCTAAGGAATTGGGCCCCATGGCAGCTGCTATGTCTGCTACCTCGGTAGTTCCGCCCCTGCTTGCCATGTCTAAAAGGTTTCTAACTTGAATTTAGCATTCTTCTAAATAAAAACCATTCAGACCAGTCAGGTCTCCAAAAAAGAATCTGTACTGGGACAAAAGTCTTGTGTAGCAAAGCACATGGCTGCCTCCTGAACTGCCAAAACTCTCTGCAGACCCAAACCCAGTTCCATGCCGACTAGATGTATCACTGCCAATAGCAAGCTGCTGAATCTCCTCAGCAGAATTAAACATGACTGCAGTCTCAGCAAGACAGATAAGCAGCAGAGACTCCACAGTAAAGTCCCCCCCCCACACACACAACTCCTCAGAAGACAAAGGTATGGCTAAGTTCTTAATGAGACAGATGAGCAGCGGAAATGCCATAGCAGACCCAAGCCCATCTCCAGACTGGCCAGATGTATCATAACCAACATTAAGCTGCTGAATCCTCCCAGCAGTCTGAAGCACATTTGCAGTCTCAGCAAGACGGATGAGCAGCAGAGACTCTACAGTATAGTTCACTCTCCAGACTTACCAGAAACCACACACACAAACAAAAAACTGTTTTAAAAAATACACCCATGTGAAGCTGGATAATTATGCTAGTTGCTAATATAATCACCAAAGCAGCTTCAAAAAAATTTATTTTAGTAATTCTTGGTCATCAGATAACCAAAAACATGTGGTGTACGGACATTTTCTTTATCAACATATTTTGGAATTGCTTCATCTTTTACAACCTTTCATTCATAAAGACAGGAGATTAGCATACCCCAAATTTATGGATTAATGTATTTGTAAGAACACATTTTCTGGTGCTTACAAGCAAGCCTCTAAATCTGTTTTCTTGTCTCTGCCATTTAGATGACAATTACCTGGAGCAATGTTGTGGTTCAATGGTTGATGTTATCTTTAGGGCCCATTATTAATCATTATCCTAAATCATAGTTGCCTTTATTTTGCAACTTAACTGCAAATATCAAGATCCATAAATATTTTGCATTAGTCATTATTGCCTCAGAATTCTTCTTTACTCTCTTGTTTTGTGCTTTATTATTGTGTTTTATATGTTGTCATTTTTGTACACTTTCTTTATTTCTAATTTTATAGTTAAGGAGAGAATTACAAATGAAAGGAACAAACATTTTGGGAGAACAGACTATTATAGTTCTTTGGAAGAAAGTAAATCATTCAAATGTAGCCTGAAAACACAAAACAAACGATGCCGAAAAGCAAAGTTTTATTGCACCTACACGTTCTGAGTAATATAATGAATGTAACATTTAAAAATTCAGCAGAATAACATCCATAATTAATGTTCTGCTCTTAATTACGTAATTAAATACACTTTTATAATGGAACTTTAATATAGAAATGAAAACAGAAGTGTTATTTATACTTATCAATATTGCATTTTGCTGATTGACTCACATGTGCATCATTCATGACAGCATATAAATTAAACCGACGTTAAACGGTAAAATATGATAGGAATTAGTTAAAAGAAAATTTGTATTCCTATTTTTTCCAGTACTTCTTAGCGACACCATGACATCACTTTCTTTATTTTCGCACACATCATAGATTTGCTCCATGAATGTAGCTTTATGCAAAACCGCTTAGAACAGATGACAGCTGTGTTAAATCCAATAATAATACAACAGCTTTCTGTTTGAGCAGATGTGAACTAACATGTTGGGCAACTGGACAGTCCCCAAAGCCATTACAGGATCCTACATGCCTCCCATGTAGATGAAAAGGGCCAGGTGCACATGCCACCTTGGAGCCATTGTTAGAAAGGATTATGTTCTGTCCCACTTTTAACATTAGACAATGAACAGCTCACATTAACAGGTATTACCATAACTGTCTAACATCACTAAATCTAGCCATACATGTGAAACAGCTGTCAGACAAACATAAGCATGTTCAGAATGGCCAACATTAACAGACAGAGGAGTATAATAATAGAAGAGAATAAACCAATGCCAGACACTTTATAGCAATCCAAAATTTCTCTTTTCCTCCAAAGGTGGCTCACCACTGTTAGGGAGTGGCATAGAAATTTAATGTGTATCTCTTGCTTAACCCTCAGTGTAGAAAAGCAACTTATACATTTGCTTAAACTTTTGTTCATTACATTTATTTGTAGTGGGAAAATCTTTTCTTTCAATATACGTATTTGAGTCTTATTATGATTGCTTCCTACTTTCAATGGCAAAAATGTGTAGCTCATGAACCGAGAGTCTCAAAGTTTTTTCGCTCATGAAGGAAGTCACGTGTGGTGAGCTGGCTTGGTGGGTATATAATGTGCGTGACAGGTTGTCTGAATATATATCCCTTGTTGCACAGTGCACAGGAAAGACATTGTAGAGCTTGAACAGGTACAAAGGCGGCAACAAAAATAATAAAAGGACTGGGTGGACTGCAATACCAGAAAGATTAGCAAGGTTAGGGTTATTTAGTTTAGAGAAAAGACGGCTTCAGTGGGACATAATAAATATGTTTAAATATATTAAGGGCCAGTATAGAGATTTCGCTAAAGATTTATTTATACACAGGACTGTATCTAGAACAAGGGGACATCCTCTATGTCTTGAGGAAAGAAAGTTTCTACATAAACATAGAAAGGGATTCTTTACTGTTAGAGCGGTGAGACTGTGGAACTCTCTGCCAAAGGAAATTGTCATGGGGAATTCACTGACAGAGTTCAAGAAGGACTTGGATGCATTTCTGGAGCTTGATAACATAACAAGTTATAGTTACTAGGATTCTGAAGAAGGGTCTGGATACATTTCAAGATGTAATATGACAACTTATAGGGACAAGGATTCTGGAGGGGGGTTGTTGATCCAGGGATTTATTCTGATTGCCAGATTGGAGTCAGAAAGGAATTTTTTCTCTAACATGAGGACAATTGGCTTCTACCTCATGGGGGTTTTTGCCTTCCTCTGGATCAACACTTTAACACTTTAGCAACACTTTAGCAAATGGGATGAACTGGATGGACGTATGTCTTTTTTCAGCCTAACAAACTATGTAACTATGTAACTATGTATAGGCAGGGGCGATTTCTCAGAATTGCAAAAAGGGACGATTACTGATTTTTGGACTAAGAGTGGCGGTATTTTCTGTTTGTGTGGTGCTGTGATAAAAGTGTATAGGAACATATGGCGCCATTTCGAAAAGGCAACATGGGAGAGCACAATGTGCCATAGATGCGGATGGCATGCTCAACTGATTTGCGCATGAATACATCCTTGCAGATCAAGTAAACCCATACAATATTATTGTCTTCCCTGGGACGAATCAGATGTTTAAGCAAGTCAATGGGACATGTCACATGGATAGAAGTTTCCACCACTGGTTGGAAGAGCATGACCAAGACTTCCCCTAGACCCAACTGAACGTTTGTGGGACCACCTTGATCATTGTGTTGGCCCTAGGGATATTCCCCCACGCCCACTCCCAGAACTGTGGGATGCAATCAGCAACCTACCAGGACCTTATTAAGTCACTCCCATTCCGTTTAGCTGCTGTCCGTGCTGCACACGACAGTTACTCTGGACATTAGCTAGTGGTCATAATAATGTGATTTGGCTGTGTCAATGCATCAAGTTTTTTTCAGGGCTCACACATATGACTATCATTTAGCATACTTGCCACCATTTGAAAATATTCTTCAGACTTTTTACAAGCCATGCCCTTTAACAAGCCACACCTCTTTTTTTACACGCCCATCTTTATGTCCATAAACTATAATATAATAATATAATAGCCACAAAAAAATCATGTTTTTATGTTACGATCAGAGCCATAACTTTTATATTTTCTGTTGATGGAGCTGTGCTAGAGCTCTTTTTTTGCAGATACATGGTGTAGGGTATGTAAGATGTTTTGATGACTTTTAATTCTGTTTTTTTTTAGGCTGAATGAACAAGAAAATGCAATTCCAATTCTGGCATTGCAATTCTGGTTGGATCTTCCAGTAAAGTAAATGAGCTGCAGACAGGCCGTCTCTAACAATGTCTGGTGAGTGTGGTTTTCCATTATAGACCATTTGGTACGATCCTGCATTTTGCATGGCAACAGTTAGGGTGCTTTCACCCGGTGCGGTTTTTGGTGCGTTTATGGATGCGTTTTTTGTGCAGGAAGGCACAACAATTAATGCTATACATTGTTCCACAAAAAACGCAACCAAAAAAACGCATCAAAACGGCACCAAAACCGCACTGTGTGAAAGCACCCTTAACTCCAGCCTCTGAGCACTCTTCCAGGTGGAGCTAGTCTGTAATTAGCCCCAGCTACAGTATATAGTCTCGGGCTCCAGTCTTTGTCTGAGATTCTGCTGCACTTTGTTTGTGGAGCTTTGCTGGCTTCCTGTTGCACAGCTTCTTTGGTCATCCGTCATTTGTTCTGCCTGTTTTCTGTTCTGCTGTTTGCCTGTTTTTATTTTTGGACCTGTTTGCCCCTAATGTCCCCAAGGATCCACTCCCCTGCATTTTACATTTATTTTTTGGACTTTATGCATGTCTGTATCTATCAGCATGTTGTGCAATAAAAGTCTACTATAGTAAAACATCACACCATTGTATGTTGAAAATATTGTATCCTGAGGACACTCTAACTTGAGGGGACCACTGAGTATATATTTTTTATTTTTTTAATGTCAGCAGTAGATTAATTAATCAATAAAGTAACATAGGCAACAAGGTTAAGCTAGAAATCAGGAGGAGACAGTGAGGCTTGTACTCCCTCAATCTCTATTTTTACTAACATGAAATCTAGGCTGAGCAGACATGGCTCATTACCCTAAAGTACAATATTCTAGTCTGGGCTTAAGCATTGCTCACACTCATTCACTTGATCACTGTCTTAATACATCGTAATATATTACTGTATTGTTATGTATTTTGCCTTTGACAGGCAGTCTATTAGATCCTGTTTTCAGGCAGGGCCTAATAGGCTCCTGTACATGGTAGACCCAGAGGCCATTGTTTGGTCTATGGCTGCCATGATGACTGATGGCACCCAACAACTGCTTTGCCGCAGCGCTAGTAGTTTACAGAGGGAGCCCCGTCCCTCTGTCTACCTCCTAGATGCAATGGCCAGTATTTACTGTGGCATGTGGAGGATTAAACTACTGGGATTAGAGCTAACTCTGATTCTGGCTACTGCATTACATTGCAGCCAGCTCCTGGTGTGGATGGTGTGGGCACAATTTCTAAACCCACAGAATTTGTGTGCTGCCAAGGAGACTTTCCAACTCTTCCAGGAGTCTGAGAGGACTCTCCTTTTTTGGAAAGTCTCCTGGATGTGCCACGAGAGTTGGCAAATTAATATATAAAGGAACATTGGCAACATCTTAAAGCTAGAGAACAATAGAAAACGACAGTGAGGCTGCTGGTCACTCAAACCATTTTACTAATTTCCGAAGCTGTCCTCTAGTGTATGAAGGCTAGGCTCACCAGACATTTCTTATTAATCTACAAGACCTGCTGCAGCTGCCAGTGTTGGCTTCAGGTACAATTATTTTCTAGATTTTTTTCAGGATTCTGGTCTGAGCCTAGGCATTCCTCAAACTCATTCAGCCAAGCAGTCATGTCCCAGCATAGTATGCCTGTTTCAGACTCCCAAGTGTCTATCTGAACATCTGGTTGTGGTCACAAAGCAAAGAAATGGTCATGCTACATCTGAACAGTTGCACAGGAGACACTGCTCGGCATCAGCACCTTAGACAAGATCTAGGGGGTGTCAACTACTCCTTAATATATTGTCAAATGACCATGTGCACCAAATTAAAGTGTCCAAGCAGGCTTTGTATTGTGTATCTATCTTTGTTCTGGTTTGCTGATAAACTAGTTCAAATTGTTCCACCAGAGATGTTATAGTGTACCATATTGTCAGTAAGAAGCCAAGATGTTCTTCGACCTTTTTAGCACCGAACTTTCTACCTTGGAGAGTATCAAGTGTTCCTGAGTAGGGTTGGGAGAGCTGTGTCATCATCTGTGAGTTGCTGAACACAGTGGTATTGAGGTGTGTGCTGAAGCTCTGAATCCATGATGGCACCAAGGGAAAATGAGAATTTGACTGTCCTTGTGTCCGGACATTGTCCATCTCAGCTCACTGTATCTAGGCTCTTGTTGGTCACATGAAATGACGTGAGGGGTCAGATTCGGCCCACTCGCCTTGTGTTCAACACGTGATCTAGTCCTTAGGCGCTGGGTCCTGAAGGGCCTGATGTTTTAGGGGGATTGTGGGCCTCCTGGAACAGTGAGGCCAGGTAACAACTGTGCTCCTTAGGCTATGTTCACACGGGCACATTTCTGCGAGTATTTCGCGTCGTATTTAAGCTCTAATACGAGTGAGGTGCGCCCGTAATTACTTTTAATCCTATTATCTATGATAGGAACTATGGATATCTTCGCCTCTCCCCGCTCAGATCGGTTAATTGTAATGCGCGGGCAGGTAAGTGACATGTCAATTACTTGCGGCTAATACACGCCGCGAGTCATGACAGTCTATGGGGCCGGTGGGCTGCCGGCGCCCTGCCTAGTGGGAAGTACGTTCCCATCCCGATCAGTGCGACTCCCAAACACCCGGAGTAATTGAGGGACGTACTGTAATCCCCGCAATTACGCCGTGTGAACTTAGCCTTACATTGTAAATGGAATGATAAATCAAGCAGCAAATATTTCAAAAGGGTTCAGGCTAATGCAGTTTGTTCTTATCTCTACAGCTGTAAAGGTTTATAAAAAGGAAACATTGCTGGAGAAATCTTTTTCTTTGTTGTAATAAGTAACAACCTCTCCAGTACATATAATGTCAAGGCTTTTTCACTGCGTTTTCCAATGAGGATGTTAGAAATAACTTAGACTGAAATGCCACTAAGTAAGACATTTTTCAGTGTATTTTTTCCTTTCTTTTTATGAAAAATAATTTGGGTAACCAAAAAAGTAGTCGAAACATAAGATAAGGTCACCATAAGTGAAACCAGCATTATCATATAACAGTTATAATTACTTCTGCATTTATTTAACCAGTTCACAACCAGACACATTTTAATTTTTTTTCTGCTACGTTTGGGTTTGAAAGCTATAATTTATTTGACAATATAATTAGGCTTTATTTTTTTTTTTACATTTTTGCATTAAAATGTTATTTTATTTAAGAAATATTGTAACAATATAAAAAATTTTTTTACAAGTTTTGTGGCACTAAAATAAGTGTTTAAAATAGTGCTCCCTTTGTTATGGATTATTTTAAAATAGCGTGAAAAATCATGGAAACGGTCTATAGTTTTCAAGTCATATCGAGGACAGTTCCTCCTAGTTTTAATTTAGAATGTTTTTAGTTTATTTTTTATTTTTTTGTATTTCTTACGCATTGTGCCCCTGTCCTGCCCTGTAAGGTGTATTTATTATTTATTTTTTATTTATTTTACATATTGTGCTGTCCCATAAAGTAAAATAGACCTTTGGGAGGCATTTTAGTTTTAGATTGCTGATTTGCCCTGTAACTAGGGCTGCTATATTTGACCTAGTAAAAGGAGGAATATAACCCTAGCACTAACTTTGGAGTTGAGCTGGATCTGCTAAGACCCAGTAGCTTCTGCAGTTACTTGGCCTGTGATCACTAGGGACAGAAGCAGGAAGCCTTACGACTACCTCCTAAACTGTAGAAAAGTTGTGTAATGTTCTGTTTATTGAGGCTGATGTACAGCTCCTGTATTTGAGAAGGTAGATTTTAGGGAGTGGGGGAATCCTGAGTAATTAATTTCATGAAAGTGGGACAGTAGGCCAAATAAGTTTGGAAACCTCTGCTGTATTGGATGCTCTTTGTAGAGAGAAGCTGAGCTCTGTGATATATAAGGTTATATGATAGTGGAGAGAAGCTGAGCTCTGTGAATTTAGGGTTAATATTGATATGATGGAGATTAGTCAGCTCTGTGATATATTGGGTTAAATAATAGAGGAGAATAGATAGCTTCTGTGATGTTTATTGGTTATATGATAGAAGAACAGGAAGATGAGCTCTGTGAATATATAGGGGGTTAACGATAGAGTGAGGGAAAACGAGCTCTGTGATATTTATAGGTTATATGATAGAGGAGAGAAGCTGAGCTCTGTGATAAATAGGTTAATATGATGGAGGAGATAAGCTGAGCTCTGTGATATATAGGGTTATATGTTAGAGGGACGAGCAAGCTGAGTTTTTAGGGATTTTATTCATTTATACTAAATATTTTGTTTGTTGTTTTATGTATCTATGTGCACAATAAATATACCTTTTAATAATTTGGGTATGGGTGTTAACTGCTCAAATAGAGCTGCTCTTTAACAGTTATTGAAGCGCTGGAATCTTATCGAATGGACAGCTACATTGTAGCATGTGATTATTTATTTAAACCTTGGATCTCCTTGTGCGGAAAGGAAAAGTGGATCGATATTGGCCCAGCAGCTACAAAGTTTTATACATACGTTTAATTGAGTTGTACCATTATCAAGTACAACTCGCTCAGGTGAGCAGTTTGGATCTTTATTTGAAATTGGTTGTCAAACAATATTACACGATCTGTGTGCGCCTGTGTGTCTCCCATCCCCTCTTCTTTTCTTCCCTATTCGAGGTCGGATCTGCACAATGAAAAGTACTCTCTATTATAGGGTTATATGGATAGGGTGAGAAGCTTAGCTCTGTAATATATAGTGTTATATGATAGAGAGAGAGAAGCTGAGCTCTGTGATATACAGAGTTATATTTTCCAAGATAGCATGGATGTACCTTCAATATCACCAAATAGAACCTTTCGCGCTTAGGTATAAATTAAGCCTCTTAGAGATAATCATAAAAAACACTCATCTTTGGTTTGAGTGTTTAATTATTGAAAAATTCATAAAACTATATATATCAAAACTCTATGCATAAAATATATATAGCCAAAACTCAACACGTTTCGCACCTTAAGTGCTTCCTCAGGAGTGATTATTCAAATGCCATGAAACAGACCTTTTAACTTGAATATAGCCATGGGTCGTCGGAGATACACATAAAATATTCGTCATCAATCACATATAAATTTCACACAGGTAATCATAAACATTATGTAAATATCGCATAAAATTAAGTTACTTAAAATGTTCTAACTTGCATATTTAAATTCACATACGGCGTTGTGATGAACGCGACAAGCAGGAACCGGAAATTCGGCTTTTAACTTGGTTACCTAGCTACTTGTGAATTTAAATATGCAAGTTAGAGTATTTTAAGTAAGTTATTTTTGTGCTATATTTACATAATGTTTATGATCACCTGTGGTAAATTTATATGTGATTGATGACGAATATTTTATGTGTCTGTTTCATGGCATTTGAATAATCACTCCTGAGGAAGTACTTTGGGTGCGAAACGTGATGAGTTTTGGCTATATATTTTTATGCATAAAGTTTTGATATATATATTTTTTTACGTATAGAATTTTTTAATAATTAAACACTCAAACCAAAGATGAGTGTTTTTTATGATTACCTCTAAGAGGCTTAATTTATACCTAAGTGCAAAAGGCTCTATTTTGGAAAATATATATACTTTTTTTCAATTTGTGCTAAGGAAAAAACATTGTAAAGGGTCAAGCAGCTATGTATTAACCTGTCAAGTCTACATATGTGTTGTACCGTAGTATTGTACAACCAGCTCAGGTGAGCAAAATTCTTATATTTTATGGAGTATAACATTTTTCTATCATTACTCTACTATATTGGTGCACTTTTTTGTCTTCTCCCTCCTCCTCTTTGTTTTTTCTGTTTTCTCTTCTGAGAATTTGAAAAGAAAAAAAATTCCCTGAACCAAGTGTGAAATATATACAGAGTTATATAATAGAGAAGAGAAGCTGAGCACTGATTTATAGGGTTATATGATAGAGGAGAGAAGCTAAGCTCTGTAATAAGCAACAAGGAAACTTTATAGCACCATGTGTCATTGATGTAGCCGTCAGGGGAATGTCAGCAACAAAGGTGCGCGAAGGAGAACAAACATCCTACAGAGGAGCAGCTCACTGCCAAAAGGAAAACGAGGGGCTACCTGACCATGTGTGAAAAAAACAATTTAGTGAACGCTACTGTTTGTGTGTCTTTAAAGCAGATGGGTGGTCACTGTACCTCTGTTAATGAATTTGCATCAGTAGAAAAGGCTTCAATATTCATGGCAGTATCAGAATTCAACCTCAGCTGTTTGGCAAAGTGTTACTTTTTCGCTTATAATATTTTTTGTTTTCTGCTTCATCGAATGGATGGTCATTGACGTGTCAGGTGAGAAACATCAGAAAAAAACACCTTACAACTTGGAAGAACACAAGAGCTGGTGGTGGCAGTGTTATGGTCTGGGAAATGTTTCATGGCATTCTTTGGGTCCACTCATTCATGTGAAAGGCATTCTCAACTGATTTAGGAATAAATCCATCCTTGCAGATCACGTACACCCATACTGTCAGGGCTAGGCGGGGCTCTGTCATGCGGGAAGCAAACGTTCTGCAGCAGCTGATCAGTGACCTCACCCATTCTGCTACACATTCTGATACACTTGCTGCTGGCAGCTCTGTGAGTGACAGAGGTCCAGCCACTCTGTACAGGGGGGTGTGCGCCACCAGCCAATGGGAGAACCCGGAGCGCGCTCCAAATCGAGCTGAGGGGCGGGTTATCTGGGAATTAACATTTAAACCTCCCCCCCAAGGAAGGTTGGTTTGTGTGCTGTCGCTGTGATATTTCTGGCTGCCTTGTATTCCTTGTGGCTATTGTTGTTATCTGCTCACCGTGTACTGACCTCGGCTTGCATCCTGACCTGTCCTTGCTTCCGTTTTTGTACATACGCTCCGTTCCTGTTTTGAGCCTCGGCTTTGTTTTACATTTATCCCTCTGGCCGCCAAACCCCCCCCTCGGTTCTGTTTTGTGACTTGGCGTTCCTATTTGGTATTGACCCAGACTATTCTTCCTCCTGACGGCCCCAGCACTCTAGTAGCGCAGGGACTGTCACCCAGTTGCCATCTGCCTCCTAGGGCAGCACGTCAAGTAGGCAGGGACAGTGGGCTGGGTTCCAGTCAGAGCTCACTGTACCTCCCTTGACGTGACACATACATGTCGATTTTCTTCCCTGGGTTGGATCAAATGTTCTAGTAAGACAATGCGAGATGTCACATGGCAAGAAAAGCCTGTTTAAGACTTCCTCAGACTTGCACCAAATTAAGCATCTGCGGGACCACCTCAGTCATCATATTCACTTTATGGATCTACCCCCACGGACCCTCCAGCAGCTGTTTAATGTACTGCAGTCTGTGTCAATGGCAGAACCCACTTAATTCCGGTTGAAGAGTAACACCATAAACTATTCTACGATATTATCAAATAAATAGTTACAGACTCTAAAATGTATAACCTCCAATAAAAAGGTGCTTTCTGCATGGCACAATGTCGCATACGAATAGCTAAGCAAATAACATGCCACTAGGCTGAAGTATTAGCAGAACATTGCTGCTTGTACGGAAAGTTACTCTGGTGACAGAAATACATCAGTGAGTTGCTAACTCCAGAATAAAATTAAGACATTTACGAAGTATGAACTTTAATGGGATAATCCTAAACTGAATATGTAGGCGCTAAGGCCCTTTTACATTTTTTGCAGTACCCCTTCCATTCTAAATCCCAAATGGCAGTCTAATGGACATTTACACATGCCGTTATTCTGTATACTCCATTACCAGCATAATGCCCCATCCCCAGACTGTACAATCAACTTCTACCCCTTTTATCCCCTTACTATTTTACTCTACATACCTTTCTTCTCAGGTAGTATATACCTACTAGTTTGTAGCTGAAGGTCCATGCACTGGCAATTGCCCAATTTGGACCCCCTTTAGTGGTCACTTTGACCTTTAGGCTGTGGTCCACACAGCACATGTCAAAATTCAGTCCAAAATCTGAAGGCATTTTGACATTGCTGGACTGCGGCAGGACGTCGATTTTTTGTGCAGATTTTCTCAAAAGACATGTTAAATTTTTTGGATTTGCCGTCGGCCCCCTACATTCAAATCCGAGCAAAACACGGAATTTTAAACCAGTATAGATTACAGCACGGATTTTTCATTGCTGTCTATGCAGCACAGTGTACCGTCGGATTTTCTTTGAGGCTACAAGCCATAACATGTCTATCAGCAGCTCTCATACCTTGGTGGAGAGTCCAAGGTTATAGATCAGTGATGTACAGTAAAAGTACAAAGCTTAAACATTTCCATTGCCGTGTATTTTGGGCTTGCACATAACATTTAGAAAATTAAATAGGCAATATCTTACCTAGGTAGTGATTAACATGGAGTCAGGAATATATGCCAACTTCAGTGACCACCCCGCTCTTCTAACTATACAAGGAACGCGTACCGAGTACTATAGAATTTAGTCAGGAATATCTCTGCACTGTGTTAGAGAGTGGATGTTTAATAGTGATGGGTTAAAAGGAGGAAGTCAAGCTCTAAACTTAGCCAGAAGATAGAACTGAAAAGAAATGTACAAGTAACACGAAACAACCGGACACATTTGATAAGAGAAGTCTACAGCATAAATGACAAAGCTCAAAGATTGCATGCAGTTATGGCACACGAGGCTCAAGCACTGTCAACTGTCCATTAAAGGGGATGTCCACCTCTGATTTTGTTAGCTAAAGTATGCTGCCGACCCTCCAAGAAAATGTAAAAAAAAATTCTGGACTGACGTTTCATTGATCCGCCTACCGGTTCTCTGCCCAAGGTCTTCTGTTGTCTTCTGGCTCTGGCCTACCATCACTGCTGCAACCTCTAATTGGTTGCAGTGCTCGTGTGACACTGCCCAATCTCAGTGTTCAGAAAAGACCCCAGGAAAGGACACCAGTAAAGAGGTATTTTTTTTTGCTTGTTTTGTCTTTGGGGATCAGCAGTATACTTTCATATACAAGAGTTAAGTGTACAACCCCTTCAATAATGTAAGACACTAGCTTAGTCCCTGTCAGCCAATTACTCTCCTTCATTTAGTGGAGATTGTTCCACTTGGTGGCACTTGCTTAAAGGGGTTATACAGGAGTTTAAGGATTTCATATAACACTATAAACAACATTTATATTGAAAAGTAAAGATATTCCACTATATTCATGTGTTTCTGTTTTTTTCCTTATACCTTCTTATTCATTTAAGTTATCACAAGATCCACTTTTTGCAGTGAAACATCCTGCTTATGGGAGTGTCAGTCGTTCTCCAGCATTTCTTTCCTACAACTCCCAGACTGCATTGCAATCTAGGACTTTCCTCCACAGTGGTCACTGCTAGGGTCTATGTGCTGACAGTACTGTGTACTTAACCACAGCTCTATACTTGCAATCATTATCATGACTGCACCTTTGTGCTCATACTCATGAGTCACTGTGTAACTGGCTTAAGTGGCTGTCTAAATGCAACACAACCCCCCAGGTTTGTACTGCTGTCTGCCAGCAGGGCTCACAGATAAACAGTTTCCCCTCTGCTGTAATTACTCTTGCTGGTTTCTATTCACTTTTAAAGTAAAGGCTGGCAGGTGTGCATGCCTTCACTATTGGATGAGCCGAGTGGTCGTTGCTGTGGTCACACCCACTATAGTGGAGTGTTCCTAAGCTAAGCCTAGCTTCAGCACACCCACCAATTGATGACAAAATGTTCATTGAGGCAGAGGCAAAACCATGTGATCAATGAACATCAGATGGCTTGCAGGAGGTAGGGGGAACGGAGGACAGTGCTCTTTGCCTGGTTCTGCACAGCTGCAGGGAAAGGTAAAGTATTTTTAACAAAGTATGATATATAAGTTTAATATAATATAATTTATATTAATGTGTGTGTATATATAATATATATATATATATATATATAAATAATATATAGTATATATATTATATATACACACATACATATAGTTTTTGTTTGTCTATAACAAATACAAAGATAGTCAGGGAGAACCCCTTTAAACTGGCCATATGCTAGATTGTGATTAGGTGAAAAGGCCAGATTAGACCAATCACCTGTGCCTTTAATGGCATGAACAAGCATGGCAGATGCCAATGGATGTCAGTTATCTGTTTAAAAGTTAATCTGCCTTGTTGGACTTTTTTAGTCATTGTTAAGTGCTGTAGTCAGAAACTGGTCCATGCTGAATAACAGATCTGCATCCCATCAGTGCAAGCCTAGACTAAACCACAGATCATAGGTTCCCTTTAAGATTGGTCAATTTCCTCTGTCACATAGGTTATGCCCACTTTGCTGAGGACAGTACAAGGTAGTGTCAGACATGCTGTTTCCAGCGCTGTGCCCCTTATTCTGTAAGATGCTGTAGTTTTGGCATTTTAGGTTTCAAACTTTTATCATGAGTAGGTGTTATCCTCGCTCACCAAAGGCTAGTCCCGCCCACCTGGTAGTTATTCACATGTTTCTACCTATTCAAAGCAATAGGTTTATCAGTTGAGGTGGGCAGGGCTAGCCTCAGGTGGGCAAGGCATGAAAAAAAACTGACTCTGTTCATGACTCTTTTCTAGCTAAAAACTGCAGATTTAAGCACTAAATACTCTAAAACTCCAGCATCTTACAGAATAAGGGGCACAGCGCTGGAAACAGCAGGTCTGACACTAGCTTGTGCTGTCATCAACAAGGGGGGCATAAACTATGTGACAGGTTCTCTTTAAATATTTTTTTAACTTATGGCATTATCATCCAAGATGACAACCTTAACAGACCTACAATGAAGAACAATTTAAAAGAGATGTTTTATCTAAAGGGTCTCATAACAGTGGCATTTACATTTGTTTTTTTACATGGGTGGACAGTAATTATAAAAAAAGAAGTCTTATATGTTTGCTCTGTTTCCCCATGTACAATGTAACATATGAAAACCAATTATTGTGACAGATATGCACTATAAAGTGAAATATGAAAGGTAGAAAAACTTTTTTACATCACCTTCATAGACAAGTACCTTTGTATAATTTATTATTATTATTTAATATACAATGTAATATATACTGTATAATATGCAGTATATAAAATAATACCAATATTCAATACAACACCATTTGGCATTACTTTATACTATAAAAATGACTACCTAAAGCTTGACACTGATTAGAGTTGTTCTTCAGATTAAGGTAGAGATGGTTCAGCCTCACTAGAATTTTGCCATCAATGGCGAAATCGTATCATGAATTACCAGTCTTAATCCAGGCAGGAAAAAGGAACTGTATTATTGTTAGCATATACCTCCTCTTTCCTGTCTGGAAAAAGACTGGTGATTGGACACAACATTTTCCTGCCATCACTGGCAAAACTGGGATCCAGCTGAACCAGCCCCACCCAAACCTGAAGACCAACACTTTTAACCTGTTTAACCCGTAACCCGTATTAACCCGTTAAGCTGAACACCTGAAAAGTACTTAATGACCAGCACATTTTTTTCTTTTGTTTTTGCCTCCTTGCGTTTCAACAGTCGTAAATCTTTTATTTTTTTCAATGATACAGTTATATGAGGCCTTGTTTTATGTGGGAGAAGTTTTAATTTTTTTAAGTTCCCTTATAAATTATTGTAGATTCAAAAAAAAAAAATAATCAATTCTCTGTTTTTGTTTTTTTTATTTTTTTTTACACCATTCACATTTTAAACTTGTATGATTAATTCTACAGGTTATTACGGTCGCATGGGTACCTAATATATATATGTAGGTTTTTTTTGTGTGTATGTGTAATGTAAGCACATTATTTTTTATTAAATATTTACTTTTATTTTATTATTTTATTTTTTTCTACACTTTATGGGCGACATGTATGAAGCTCGCCGGGTCGGGGCGCGCTTTTCCGCTCATTTTCCGACGAAATCTGCGCTGATTTATGTCCGGAGGCCGGGGCGCGCCTCATACATACTATGTTAAAGTCCGCCGCGCACAGTGTGTTAGGCGCATGTTGGGGGACTTTGGCGCTGTGAGGCACTGACGCCTGAGATTCGCCGCCCGAGCTAGTGCACTCTTACATGGGGGGAAAAAGTCCGCCACGCCTCGCTAGTGTGTGGGGCGCAGTGGGGGGACTGAGGCGCAGTTGCGGGCTGCGCCAAAGTATTCGCGCCGGATGGGGAAGACGGCACTCTACATGGCGGGGAAAAAGGTCCGCCGCGCTCGCAGTGTGTGGGTGCTGTGCGGGTCTTGAGGCGCATGAGGTAGCTGCGCCAAAAATCTGTTCCGATGCGAGGACAGGCTGGAAACACAGCGAGGAGAAATCATTCCACATGTTACGCGTGCGGGAGTTACGGAATCAAAAATCGCCTTTATAAAGGCGCTTCAACTTTTCTCAGAAAAGAGCTGAAACCTCAAAAATTAAAAAAAATCATAAAACAAAAATCACTTTCCAAATATTCCTAATTTAAAAAAAGAATTAGGATATTGGAAATTGCCGGGGAAATACTAGTAATTCAAATTCTGAAAGGCTAATTCTCATTGGTCGGCAGAAACCGGCCACTAGAATTAGGAGCGACAGTGAACCATTAAAACCTATAGAGAATTATTGACTTCAGAATCAAAAGGCGGGGGGGACTAGTTCAAAAATACAGTAAAAAATGCCCAGTAATAGAGCTGATTGGCTGCAGCTAGCGGGGGCTTGGCTATCCCAGCCAACAGTGCGCAAGCTAATTATCCAATTTGTAGTCTATGGAGAGATACTGCGCAAATGAAATCCGGCGCTCAGCGCCGTGCGGCAATAAAGTATTAATAGAAAAAATCATTTTATTAAGTGTAAATACATTAATCACTAAAGAGCTGAAAACCTCTTGAAAATAAATCAGTTAAATCCACGAACAACGCGTTTTGTCGCCGAGGACGGCCGTTTACATAGGGAATTGCAATAGAAGAGAATCGCCGGGAAATACAGTAATTCAAATTGTTTAGCTCTTCTGATTGGTCGGCATAATCAGAATAGGAGCGCAGTGGCCCATTATATCCTATGGAGGAGAATTTGACCCAATCAGAATATGGAGCGACAGGGAAACCATTATAACCTATGGATGAAAATTGGACAATTATATTCAAAGGCGGGACAGTTTTCAAAATACAGTAAAAAGTCAGAAGAAAGAAGAAACGGGCCTGATTGGTTGAGCTAGGGGGGCTCGTCCATGCTTAGCCATCAGAGCGCGAGCTACTTTCTCATAGAGTTCCTATGGGGAAAAGAAATCCGAGCGAGCTCTGTGATTGGCTAAGTTAAAAGAGACGCCGTTATTTGGGACCATGGTAGAGCGAGCGACGCTCCTTTGGGTTTTCTAATTCCATCTGAAATAAAACTGTACATGGCCGAAATAAATTATACTGACTACAGAAGTCGGTCCGGATGTGTATATAAAATTAATATTATTATTGGGGGTAACGAAAAAAAAAAATTTTATCATCAATCAAATCATGTTTATTTCTTTATTTTCGTTGCACCCATACTATTGATCCTTGGATAACGAAAATAGAAATAAACATGATTTGATTGATGAAATATTTTTTTTTCGTTACCCCCATATTATTATTCATTTTATATACCCATCGGGACAACTTCTGAGGGCTCAGCTGGCAACATCAGTGACAGAGTGTGGAGGTGACGGCGGCAGCCACAGCAGCCATTGGAGGTCAGGAGAGTGGCACAATGAAATTTTGGAGGTGGCAAAAAACAGGAGTAAGCCACAGAGTGTTAGGTCACGGCGCAGCAGCCATGAGGTCAGACAGTGGGCACAATGAAACAGTGTGTATAGATACTCGGCCAGCAGCCACAGCAAGCCAGCATGAGGTAAGGACAGCTGGCACAATGGACACGTGTGTCAGGTCCACTGCAGCAGCATGAGGTCAGACTGTGGCACAATCACAGTGTGTAGAGTCACTGGCACAGCATGAGGTACAGACAGTGGCACAATGACACAGTGTGTATGGTCACGGCAGCAGCATGAGGTTCAGGCAGTGGCACAATGATATTCTGGAGATGGAAACATCAGGAGTAGGCACAGAGTGGGACAATGACACAGTGTGGTAGGTCACGGCAGCAGCCACAGGAGCAGCATGATGAGGTCAGACAGTGGCCACAATGACACAGTGTGTAGGTAACGGCAGCAGCCCACAGCACGCAGCATGATGGTCAGGACAGTGCACATGACATTCTCGAGGTGGCTCAAAACAGGAGTAGCCAAAGAGTGGACAATGACACAGGTTTGTAGGTCACGGCAGCAGCATATGAACAGCATGAGGTAGACAGTGGCACCAATGACACAGAGTGTATGACACAGCCGGCCAGCAGCAAGAGGTCCAGCGTGGCACAAATACACAGTGTTAGGTCACGATAGCAGCAGCAGAGGTCATGCAGATCACAATGACATCTGTAGGTGGCAAAGAACAGGAGTAGGCAACAGAGAGGCACAAGACACAGTGAGTATGTTTACGGAGCACTCAGCCACATCAACAGACTAGGTCAGACAGTGGTTCACACAAAGACATACAGTGGTAGTGACACAGCAATGCAGCAGCAAGAGTGTGTCAGGCAGTCGACAATTGTACACAGTATGGTGTAGGTCAACGGCAATGCAGCAATGAAGTCAGCAGAGGCACAATGACATTCTGGAGGTTGGCAAACACAGGATGTAGGGGCCACAGAGTGGGACAATGACACAGTGAGAAGGGACACTTGCAGCAGCCACCTAACAGCCAATGAGGTCCAACAGTGGCACAATCACATCTGGAGGTGAGCAAAAACAGGGAGTAGGCCACAGATAGGGACAGATTGACACAGTGTGTAGGTCCCTGGCAGCACCACAAGCAGCACATGGAGACAACAGTGCACAAAGTACCTACAGGCGCTTGGCAACAAAAGGAGTAGCCACAGAGTGGGCCATTCCACAGGTTTGTAGGTCACTGCCGGCAAGCCATAGAACAGCATGAAGTCAGGACAGTGGCACAAAGACATCGTGTGTAGGTCCACAGCAGCAGCAGCATGAGTCAGGCATGGCACAAAGCCACAGTGTGTAGGTCACCGGCAGCAGCATGAGTTCAGCAGTGGCCACAAAGACATTCTGGAGGAAGGCAACAACAGAGTAGGCCACAGAGTGGGACAATGACACAGAGTGGTAGGTCACGGTCAGCAGCCACAGTAGCACATGAAGACAGACAAGTAGCTACAATCACATTCCTGGATGTGTGGCATAACCAGAGTAGGCCCATAGTGGTACAATGACACAGAGGAAGGTCACAGCCAGCTAGCCACAGACATGCATGAGGTCAGACAGTGGGCCACAAGACACAGTGTGTAGGTCACGGCACGCAGCAGCCACATCAGCGAGCAAGGGTCAGACAGAGTCACAAGTACAAACTGAGGTGGCAAAAACAGGAGTAGGCCATCGAGATGGGAACAATGTCCACATGAGTAAGTAGGTCACGCGTTTTAAGCATCATCCAAGGAACAGCATGAGGTCAGACAGTGGCACAAAGAAGACAGTGTGAAGTCACTGAGCAAGCAACAGCAGCAGGCATCATGTGAGTGCATTAACTGTGTGGCTTCGAATGACCCGATTGTAGTTCCACAGAGTCATCATCACATGATGTCAGGCAGTGTCACTAATACACAGTGTTAGTCACCAAGGCCAGCACGCATTAGCCTATGAGGACCGGCAGATTCCCAAAGAACACATAGAAGGTAGGTGTGGATTTCAATACCCATCACTGTAAAAATGTGTAGAAGGGGAGATAGAGTGTAGACACTGTCAGCAGAAGAGTGTGTCATCAGGCGGGTGGCGCAACATACAAGGTGGCAGCTGCCATTATAGAATTAAACTAAGGTCCCCGCCGCCACCTGAACACCTAATGACTCGCTCTGTATGCCACAACTTCTGTCCCGAGCAGGACAGCTCTCCACAGGCAAACATCCCTCGCAAGTTTGCGCGGCGCACTACAACCAGTTATGGCTGCCCAGAATTCCAGCGATCTCTCTAACTGGGGTGGCAAGGGCTGTCCAATTAGGCCACTACCGTTAGGTTGAGGGACAGCATTACCAGTCCTGCTGCTGCTAGCTGGCGACAACCCTCCATCTACTTGGCCCCCGGGTTGAAGGAAGCTGCCTCAAGCAGTGACGTACCAGAAGCTTAGGGTGTTACTGCAGATGGAGCTGTAACTGCGTCCTACCGACCCTCCCCGCCCCCCCCTCCCAACCTTCCCCCGCCAGCAGACCGCGTCAGTAGTACGTGAGCGCTGAGAACCCACCCCGGTCAGACCGACAGAGAGGGACGATGCCCAGCACCTAGGCAAGCGGCCAACTGCATAACGGATGATTTCCCTAAGATTAAATGAGATTGTCCTCCCACACAAAACTGGGACAAAGGCTCCCATTTTGGACCTGGTAGCAAGGTGACCCATATTGGGAGAGCCATGAATTCCATCCCAGCAGCGTATAGCTGACTATTCGGCTCTCCCTAGCCAGGCAAATAATCATTCACGCCTGGCCCATCTGCACAAATGACTCCGATGGCTCCCGGCCACCATTATCCACTGTATACTGCACGTTCAAGGTCATACTGCTCTGTCTACCTCAAGCACCATGCACCTCCTCCAGCTGCTCCTGCTCCCTCCTCTCTTGTCACCTGTGTTTGAAAACCACTCATGTCACCATAAACAAATGCTTCTCTTCCGATCGGTCTCTCCCCCTCCTCCTCCTCCTCCATTCCAGTCCCACACCTCTGATTCCATGTGCCACGAGATGAGCGTACGCCACTCTCCAATCCCCTTGCCCAGAAACAGATTTTTTCAGGCATCTGTTTCCAGGATCATTGAATCAGTGGAAAGAAGAAAACATCCCAAAGTCGCAGCGACTGACAATAACGTCGCCCTCCCTCGAAAGGCCTCAAAATCACAAACGGCAGTTCACGCAAGAGCTGCCACTGCTGACATCAAAGTACACATGGATACTTCTGTCTGCCAGGTATCATCAAAAAAAAATCGTTAATGCCTTTCCTCTTATGATACAGTCCGGTCCAACAAGGTGCCGCTGGAATTCCCTACTGGGTAGAAAACATCGCAAATCACAGAGTGTTTTTGGGGGAGGCCGATCTGCTTGGCCTGGCTGCAAACTCCGAAGGAGGTTATCCTGTACTTGTACGAATGTATAAAGGAGCATTACAGTTCACTGGCCATTATCAGAATCTGCTTGAAGAACGGTGGAATAGACTTCATGAACCTTTTCACAACCATATTGAACTCCAGAACCGCCAGCAAGTGCTCATGGACATCCCTCCTCGGTGCAGCGCGGTACACCAATGAAGCCCTCCAATGTCCCCGTCACCATGTTTCCAATTTGCAGTTGCGCGGAGAAAGTCCACACATCGAATACTTGCTGCATGACGCGGAGCAGATTACCCCACCCCTGTGTGACTTCCGTTCGCGATGCCAGTCAATCCCGGTGTAGTAACTTGTGTGACACCGCCGCTGTGCCCAACACATGATGGTTATGTATGTGAGCAGTACATTGGAGTCTGAGATGTGTGATGTTTGGTGGTAGTGATTAGGAGTCGGCACATGAGCCTCAGGTGCAGGCATTTGTGACAACGTGGCGGAGAAAGAGTTGCGTCTCCTGTACCAAGATGTTGGTGTAGCCTGGGCCGGAAAGCACATATCCCCCAGAGGGCCTGTAAGGACGCTGTCTGGCCCTGTCCGTAAGTTTCGCAGGCTCCAGTACTCCCACGCTGACCGGGGTCCGTGCACCCCCATTTTTTGGGGTAAAAAAAAAAACAAACCTATAAGTCTTAAGGACAGGCCCACCTTCAGATCAACATAAATATAGTGCTGGTACAATTTGCCTTTTTTTGGAAAAGAAAATACGGCTTATGGTAACTCTCCTATCACGCACGTCATCATCAAGCCATTAGTTCTCATAATGGTACATAGTCCACCAATGTAATGGAAGGTGATGTTGAACTCTGGCAGTATCCAACCAACTTCTACAGAGCACGGTCAAGTACTTCTGCATCCTTAGGATGGTTGGACGCATACTGTTTTCTCTTTGCAATCGCCTGCGCTGAACGACTGCTGCCTAGCCATGATAGCGGGAGCAGGCGCATCTGTACCGGAGATGATGTCAAATGAGAAAAGCAGCTCCCTTCTGCATATGTGTGGAGCCTAGACACAGGCCTACAAAGTCAGCGTGCCACTGTGCCAGGCTTCTGCAGCTTATGTTGCTGTGCAGAGTGCAGCATGATGGACCACCACATCATAGCCACGTATCTCCCCAGGCCACCGGATGGTGACAACTGCATGTGTCTATATGCAGGCCGTGGTCCTAACGATATGCAGTCCCTGCCACGCTTCAACAAACCCCCCCCCCCCCCCCCCCCCCCGCCCCCCCCCCCCCCCCCCCCCGCCCCCCTCTGCTAACAGATTCCAACAATATACCCCGTAATTCGGTAGCTCCTCCCCCGGTGTCCTTTAGCAAGAACTGCCACAGCCAGCCTAGTATCGGATTTTAAAACCACCCCCGCCAACCGCTCCTCACTGAGTGACGACAGCCGGCCAGCTTTGCCACACTCGCTGATGCCCCTGTGCCCGCTACTTTTGTAGGACCTGCGAAGCGGGTTTAGTTAATTAAATCCCCCGTGAAGCTTTGCTACCCGAACCCTCTACACTCAACTGCTGCAATCCTGCAGACACACGGCCACCAGAGCCCCTCCACCCACTTGCTGCTGCGCAGCGCCTTTAGCGCAAGCTGACTCCCTCTGTCCCACCTGACGATTATGAAGCCCATGCCTCACCCGGGCTCCCAAAGCGACGGGTCTACATCATCATCATCTATTTTTGTGTTTCAATGAGATCGTCCACTTCTGTCCTCATCACCGGTCTTGGAAATGCAGAAGGCTGACCTCCTCACAACATGACCATCCCAAGCCACTCTCGAACATCAATACTTTGCCTGGTCCAACCCATGCAAGATCAGGGATATTGGCCCCATATCTTTTCGCTGCCGCCAAGTAGCTGCTGATTGCCCTTCCTCAAATTGTTCATACCTCGCTAAATATGGCGCAGAGTACCAGACCATAATAAGTATATCTCAGGCTGATGGAACCGGCTGGGACAAAGGCGGGTTAGACAGTTGATTGCCGCTGACCCCGTCCCCCCTGGGCCATGCCCACTAAGGGATGTGTCTGACGTCCCATTTTACCGACATTATTGGCCTGGGGTGTCAGATGTCATCAGGGAGGTGAAGATGGATGAACTAGGACAACCAATCAATAACCATATGGAGGTTATTAGCTAGACCAGCTACAAACTCGGCCCTGCATATAAGACACGTCATATTGTGGGCCCTCACCGAGTGGACCCCCTTGCTGCGACTTCCCCTTCTTAGCTTTGAGGCTTACTGCGACCTGCTACATGGAATGTTTTGTGATCTCCTGCCACTGCGCAAGTTAAAGCCTGCCACCTCTCATTCTGACCATACTGTTTGTTCTAAAAATGGTACATATAACTGATTGATGAAGATACGTGGTATAATGATCAAATACACACCTCCTGTATTTGTATAGAACGCCATAATAACCCACAAAGAAGAAGCATGGGAAACCCTTGATTAAAAAATGGTTCTCCACAAATGTGCATGGAAAAATAGACTTTGGTAAGTGCCGTTTAAAAACTCGTAGTATTTTACTGAATACTAAAAAGCACAAAACTAGTCTTAATAAACCTATCAGGCATATATGAATTATGCTACAGGAATATATTTTGTGGCGTTGAAAAACAAAGTATTCGTTATTACTTTGAGAACAACATGCAGAAACAACGCTAATTAACCCCTGTGATTTAAAACGCGCAAAAGTAATTGAGCATAGCCCAAAATAAAAGCTATTGAATCGTGGATGTACACAAATTGTGCGTGTTATCTACGCTAACATCCACGAGAGAAAAAATTGGAATATACCTTCGTTTTTGGTAATTAAGCACAGGAAAATTGTATTATTTAGGAGTGAAAAAAGACGTTTATCTTGGAAGGTCACCAACAGCACAAAAACAATGCAGATAATTAACACCCTGTAAGTAAAATGTGCAAAAGAAATTACAGTATCAGGAACTACATCGCTTTTGTAGCGTGTTACAATTGCGTATTTATTTTCTAACGCTACAACAACACAACAAGAGAAAAAATAGTGAAATTAAACCTTCTCTTAGTGAATTAATTCAAAGCAGGAAAAATGTATTTAAAGGCCGGTGAAAAATTACTGTATTCTTGGAGTACAAAAACAGCCTCAGAACACACGCTTAATTGAACACCTTAAGAAAATAATGCGCGAATAAAATTGAGCAGTCCGAAACTTTTACTAGCATTGTCTCTTGTGTTACAATGACGTGTAATTTCTACTCAACACAATAAGAAAAAATTGTAATTAACCTTGCGTTTGTGAACTATGCTACAGTAAAATAGAATTTATTGGCGATGTATAAATAGCGGTTTGTGCTTGGAGTCCAAAAGCATCATCAGATACAACGTCTAATTAACCCTGATGTAATTGCGCAAAAGAATATAGCAGCCAAAAATGAAGTGGTATTGGATTATAAAAAATGCAGTAATCTGTCTTTAAATTAATACAAACAGAACAGGCTAAGATGCCCATCGGCTTGGAACTTCAATGTGGCTGAACAGATATCATTAACATGACATATCAACTGGACTTCAGATCCCATACACCAATAAATCAAAATAGAACGTTAAGAGAACAGTTCTCTGAGAAAAGCGAGACACCCCATCAAAAATCGCTGTAAATAAAGCATTCTTCATAATAATCAGCCAGCGGCAAGCACCGTTCCCTGATCAGTACAGTGAAGCTGGTATGAGCTCCCAAGCGTCACGCCCTGACTTATATATGCGGTGACGTCACAGAATCCCCACCCGCCGTTTCTCTATTGGCTTCATCTCAGCACATGTCATGGCAGGCCTAATCCCATCGTCCTCCCAGAGTTGCTTTGCCCCATTACTCGCCATGTGCTCGCCAGTCCATTATATCAATCAAAACGCACACTTGCGATCACTCCGAAGTGCCACCAAAACTTCGACTGTTCATCGTTCAAACCTAATTTACCTGAAAATCTACAACAAATTCCTCATCGTCTAGAAATCGATTCGCCCACCAACACAACAGATAATGTTTTTACACTTAAATAAAAAAAAAAAGAGTTTTTTATATTCATACACCGGATGCCGCACGGTCACTGTATACCCCAGATTGCAATGCTGCGCCCATCTCTCCATAAGACTAAAATGAAAGTAGCTTGCTCACTGAATGGATAGGGATAGCCAAGCCCCCGCTTACGCGCAATAACCAAAGCAGCTCATAATCCTGCCATTATTACTGTATTATGAACGTCTCTGGCCGTAGGATTCTGATCTTTTTGGTCCATCGTTCACCATTAGGTTTATAATGTGTTTACACTGTCCCCAATTCAGATTGGCAGTTTATATGCCGACCAATAAGAAATAGTCTTTCAGAATTTGAATTACTGTATTTTTCCCCCAGGGCAATTTCCAATATCCGATTTTTCTTGAAAATTGCGGCTCGTTCTCGATTTTATATGAAAGTTTATTTTTTTTTTTTAATTATTTTATATTGAGGAACATCTCTTTTCTGGACAATTATTCCTACCTTTATTAATGCGATAAATAACGAGGATTCATACAGCCTGCTGCACGAGCTGAGCGCCGAGATATCTGTCGCGATCTTCAATTCTCTATCTGCTTCCTCCATGAACCATCCTGCTTACACTTCGCTCTTCCGGAGCATTTAGACCAAAAAAAACTAGGTCAGGCTGTCAGGAGCAGCCGAGCGCTGTACTTGCTCATCGCTTTGTCGACTCGTGATTCGAAATATGCCTCGGATTATATACTATCTCGCTGCGTCCCGGCCCCGAGACGCCTACAACCTTGCGCCCGACTACCCGCGCCCTACAGACCCCCGCGCCCTTCATGTTGTTCGCAGCTGTAAAGTGGCGAACCATGCGACCAAACAACTGCAGCCCTGCGCCCCGACAGTGGGATTCGGCGCAGGAGGGCCAGTATAACGCCATAAAGACCAGCTCGTAAAGCCCTTTCATACAATACCCAATGAGTATACTATGTTTTTAAATCCCAAGAAGAGATAACTGTTTAATATTTTTATAACACGAAGAACTTAATAGCATGATTCTGAATACATTAAAAGATCTGTTTGACGTTATACACAGTCATAAAACATTGCAGTACAATATCTGCGCTCCTGAACGTCGGTGTGTGTTCACTAGGGGGGGGTGTGTCGTCTGGTGTGGTGTGCTACAGGCAATAACAGCCCTGGGCTACTCAAAAGGTCCCCCAGGCTAACTGACAGATGGTTCCCCTGGCTCATACACTCACCACCATCCAATTCTATTGGTAAAGTCCCAACACCATCATTCCACTTTCAAGAACCAAGTTACAATCAAAGGAGAACCCACAGCAAGCATAGACAGTTACCACGTAACCAGTGCTGAGCAGTACAGGTACCTGTACCTACCGCTAGTCTGCTGCGCTGGAAGCGATGTCAAAAGAAGACTCAAATCAGACGAACGACCTAAATACCCCCCGACCATAAGTTTCGGATGGTGGACATTAACGGGTTAATAATGTAGTTTTCTCGTATCACTGTTTTTTGTTTTTTTTTCCAGGATCAGTTCTATTGATAACTAAGATGTTACACAGGTAGGACAGTTTTATGTTTCCTTAATATTTTGAACAGGCCTGCATCACATAAACTATCCAGCATAAGAACTGCACATTATGTGTGAATCGTATCCACCGAACTGTTTATGGGAGTAAAGTGTATGTGAGATGGACAATTGAACATCACTGCAAAAAATGACCAATGTAAAACAATGAATGCACTTTGGCTACGAAGGTGCATAAGGATAAAATGACATGATACGATGAATGAACCAGAGGCTACCAAACGTGAGTCTGAAACAACATTTCAGTGAACCCTACTGCCGATACAGCTCTGAGGCAAGCGGATGTTTCACTGCGCCACATGCTAAGCCAAAGTATGTATTGGCAAATAACGACTTTTAACCCCTTAAGCACCTAGCCTGAAAACACCTTAATGACCAGCTAAATTTTTCAATTTTTGCAGCACTGTGTTTCCATAGTCATAACTTTTTTATTTTTGCACTGACGCATTTGTATGAGAACGTGTTTTATGTGCAGTAGTTGTAGTTTGAGTATACATATAAATAACTGTGTCATTTTTTATTTTTTAATAAAAAAATATAAAAAAGCATTTTTCTGCATACTTTTTCTAAAATAATTTTTGACACAATTCACATTTCACATTAATTCTACAGGTTATTGTGATTGTATGGATACCTAATATGTGTAGTGTATGCACAGTATTTGTTTTATTAAATATTTACTTTTATTTTATTTAATTTTTCCAAACTTCTTAATGTTTTTAACTTTTTTTTTAATCCCATTTAGGTTATGTTCACATGGCTGATTTTGATGCAGTTTTTGGCGCTGTTTTCAGAGTGTTTCTGCATCCAAAACAGTGTCATAAAAGCCTCCAAAACACCCCCAGTTCATTTTTATTGATTCTTGTGTAAAACAGTGTTGTAGTTCACACATGATGTGGTTTTTCTGCGCTTTTTGGACGCTGTTTTGGGCCATAAAAAAGAAGTGACATGTCAATTCTTGAATGGATATTCGAAAGCATAAATCTCCAAAGGATACATTGGAGAGCTTCACAAACTTGTCCTCAAAACCTCAGACAACGGTTTTAGAGACATTTGTTATATATGCCTTTTTTTGGTGACATTTCAGGGCATTTTTCGGCTTAGTTTTTACTCTGGTTATTAATTTGTATGAATGTTTTAGAAAGAAAACAGTGTCTAAAACTTGATCAAATCATCGTCAAAATCTCATCTGAAAAGTGATGATTTGAGACACCTTTCAATCAAGGTCTTAACGCTGATTTATATATGCGAAAATATCAGCAACCACATCATCCGAGTGCAACATACCCAAAAGAGGGCCGTTCACACGGCTTATTTCCGCCGCAGATTTGAGCCGTACAGCGTGCCGTATTTGTCTGCCGTATGGGGCGCCAATTCGCGTCCGCAGTAATAACGGTAATCCACCCATTCTCATAGAGAAAATTGGATTTCCGTCGCTGCCTGCTTCCTCCCATGCTCCGCGAATCCACCAGGCGTGTGGAGAAAGTGACATGCACATTCGGGCCCCCATTGGGAGGGAACAGGCATACGGGTGATGGGCCCTCCGCCGGGAAGCAAGGGGGGGCCTTTTTCCCCCGGGCAGGTAAGCCCCTTGCTTCACAGCAATGGTAAGAGAAAGGCAATCACCTGTTCTCACTAACATGCCGCTGTTTATTTTTTTCAAAAAAGGAGGGGGGGGTTTTGAGGGGGCCCGGACAATTCGGGGCCCGTGCTCGGGCCCCGGCCAGTGCGCCGCTCAGTAGGTGACAGCAAGCCTAGGCAATTTCAGTGTAATTTACCTCCTCCCCGTGCTTTTACAAGACCGGGCCCCTCCTCCCCGTCCGCGCCGCATCAGCGAGGCCCGCCCACAGGTGGCCCTCCTCCCTGGGCGGGACGGCTATTTAAAATTTAGAGATCTCAGCCCGGGGGCGGATTTTTCAGGATGGCCGGGCAGAGGGAGAGGGCCCCTGCTCTTGTCATAGCACGGGGGAGAGATAATTTACACTGAAATTCCCAGGGTATGCATGTACACCCACTGACCGCGCACTGGGGCACGGAGGCACACGGGTCCCTGACATGTGTGCGGGCCCCACTCAAAGCCCCCCGTCCTTTCAGCGCTGTGGAGGCCCTAGAAAAGCCCCCCCCCCCTCTCTTCAGCACTGTGGGGCCCCTGGAAAAGCCCCCCCGCTCTTCAGCGCGGTGGGGGCCCCTGGAAAAGCCCCCCTCTTTTTTAGCGCTGGGGGCCCCCCGGAAAAGGCCCCCCCCTTTTTAACGCTGTGGGGCCCCTGGAAAACCCCCCCCCCCTCTTTATTCAGCGCTGTGGGGCCCCTGGAAAAGCCCCCCCTCTTCAAGCGCTGTGGAGCCCCTAAAAAGCCCCACCCTCCTCTTCAGCTCTGTGGGGCCCCTGGAAAAGCCCCCCCCCCCTCTTCAGCTCTGTGGGGCCCCAGGAAAAGCCCCCCCCTCTCTTCAGTGCAAATGGGGCCCCTGGAAAAGCCCCCCCCCCTCTCTTCAGTGCTGTGGGCCCCCTTGGAAAAGCCCCCCCCTCTTCAGTGCTGGGGAGCCCCGGAAAAGCCCCCCCCCTCTTTCAGTCTGTGGAGCCCCTAAAAAGGCCCCCCCCCCTCTCTTCCGCGCTGTGGGGCCCCTGGAAAAGCCCCCCCTCTCTTCAGCACTGTGGGGCCCCTGGAAAAGCCCCCCCTCTCTCCAGCGCTGTGGGGCCCCTGTAAAAGCCCCCCCCCTCTTTCAGCACTGTGGGGCCCCTGGTAAAGCCCCCCCCCCTCTTTTCAGCACTGTGGGGCCCCAGGAAAAGCCCCTCCCCCTCTTTTCAGCATTGTGGGGCCCCTGGAAAACCCCCCCCCTCTCTTCAGTGCTGTGGAGCCCCTAGAAAAGCCCCCACCCTTTTAAAAGCGCTGTGTGGGCTCCTAAAAAAGGGCCCCCCCCCCCCCTTTTCAGCGCTGTGGGGGCCCCTGGAAACCCCTGCCCCTTAAATCAGCTCTGTGGGGCCCCTGGCAAAGCCCTCCCTCTCTCCAATCATGTGGAGCCCCTCTCAAAGCCCCCCCCTCCAGCCATGTGGGGTCCCATGAGGCTGGGGGAGAGGGGGACCCACACAGCTGGGGGGCATTGAGCAAGGCCCCACATGATTGGAGAGAGGAAGGCTTTGACAGGGATCCCACACGGCTGGAGGGGGGACTCCATTCATCTCAGGAGCCCAGCTTTGCGTTTAAAAATAGGGGCTGCAATCAGGTTTCCGCACCCAACACATCCATGAAACCTGCCTTAGTTAAAGTCTCAAATGACCTCCTAACAGCAAAATCTCAGGAAAACTACTCATTGTTGCTTCTCTTGGATCTCTCTTGCAGCATTTGACACTGTGGAAATCACCAACTTCTCCTCACATGCTCAGCACCATTGGCCTCCAGGACACCGCTCTCGCTTGGTTCTCATCCTACCTCTCTGACCGCTCCTTCAGTGTCTCATTTTTCTGGTTCGACCTCCTCCCCCTTTTTCCTCTTGCTGTTGGGGTTCCTCGGGGATCAGTTCTAGGTCCTCTCCTCTTTTTCATGTACACAGCCCCCATTGGACAAACCATCAGTAGATTTGGCTTCCAGTCCCAAATCTCAAATGCGGATGACACCCAATTATACACCTCCTCCCCGTGACATCACTCCAGCCTGCTACAAAACCCAGTGACGGGCCCGTCCGCTGTCTCTGACATCATGTCCTCTCTCTCCACGAAACAAAACCTCACTAAGAACCCGAACTTCTTGTCTTTCCCCCCATCCCACTAACCAACCCCCCCTCTGCCATTCGTTTCTGTATTGGTACCAAACCCTTTCTCCTAGTCAGCAGGCCCTCTGTCTAGGGGGTTTTTTTTTGATTCTGATCTGACCTTCTCCCCATATATCCAATCCCTTGCCCGCCCTGTCACCTGCACCTCAAGAATATCTCCAAAATCCGTCCATTTCCCCACTGTGGAAACAACTCAAACCTCAATTACTGCTCTTATTCTTTTCCGCTTGACTACTGCAACTCCTGCTTATCGGTCCCCTCTCTGCAAACTCTCCCCTCTCCAATCTGTCCAGAATGCAGCAGCCAGGCCTTGTCTTTCTCTCCAGCCGCTATAAATGATGCCTCTACCCTGTGTCAGTCACTGCACTGGTTTGCCCATCCAGAAAAGATACAGTATAAACTCAGCACTTCTCACCCATAAAACTCTCCACACAGCGCTGCCCCCCTCCCTACATCTCCTCCCTAGTTTTCGTCTACCGCCCTACCCTGCTCTCCCGCTCTGCTGATGATATCAGACACATTCCTCAATCATCCGAACCTCCCATGCCCGCCTACAAGATTTCACACGTGCGGCACCAATTCTCTGGAATATGCTACCCGGGGCGATCAGGCACATTCACAACCCTTTACAGTTTTAAGAGGGCCCTGAAAATACATCTTCTTTCTCCCGGTCGGCCCACCAAGATCCCTAACTGCAAACCACACACATCTGTCACTTTCCCCCGCACTAGGCACTCACAGGCACTTATCTTTTATAAAAGATTAAAATTGGGGGGCAGGTTCATCCATTTTTCATGTAAACCACCCCCCCCATTTATGTAAAAATTGGCCGACCAATTTTAAAATTGGCACTTCTTACCGTATTTTCACCCATACACCCTAAAAAGATGTAAGCTCCACGAGCAGGGCCCTCACACCTTGGGTCTCATTTGTAAGTACTTTAATGTGTAATGACTGTATTTTAACCCTTGAATTTTTAAAGTGCTGCGAAATATGTGGCGCTATAGAAATAAAGATATTAATTATTAAATTTTTAATTTTTAGGGCCTGCACTGCTCAAAGAGAGCCTGCGCTCCGTGTCTTAGTTGTGCTCAATAGCTTCACATAGAGGGGGGGCTTGAGGAGAATCTCCACATGGCTAGGGGGGACTTGAGCAGGGGCCACACGGTGGGGCCCCACTCATGTTCTCCCACTACCTACCTACCTGGCTACTTATGTATCTACCGGGAGCCAACGAGCGACCGATCCATCTACGGGGAGCCCGCTAGCTACCTATCCATCTACGGGGAGCCCGCTAGCTACCTATCCATCTACGGGGAGCCCGCTAGCTACCTATCCATCTACGGGGAGCCCGCTAGCTACCTATCCATCTACGGGGAGCCCGCTAGCTAGCTATCTATCTTCAGGAGCCCACTAGCTACCTATCTATCTTCAGGAGCCCGCTAGCTACCTATCTATCTTCAGGAGCCCGCTAGCTACCTATCTATCTTCGGGAGCCCGCTAGCTACCTATCTATCTTCGGGAGCCCACTAGCTACCTATCTATTTACGAGGAGCCCACTAGCTACCTATCTATGTTCGGGAGCACACTACCTACCTACGGGAAGGGGCCTATATAACTAACTACTTATGGGGGTTATATACACCTAACTACCAGGGCACTAAGGGGGTAATTATTACCTTTTGGGCACTATGGATGGGGAGTTTGAACATGGGGAAGACATAGGTGGGAGGATGATAAGAGTGAGGAATCTTAGGTGTTTGTGTTGTAAATTCTGCAGGACGAGTGGTGCCCTAGAGAAGTCGCCTTGGAGGTCTGGACTGGATGGAGAAGAAAACGAAACGTGAACAACTCATCAGCAGGATGTCCCCTGTGAGTCACAAGATGTAACTGCACTGTGTGTGCACTTGTATCTACCACTATATGGTCACTGTATGGAGGTATTATTGCTCTTGGTGTAACGGCTTATATTTAGTAACAGTACAGTGGTATTATTTAGTCTCTTTATGGTGGAAATATGTGGTGATGATGTGGTGGAATTATTTGGTTTGTGTATATTGTTATTGTTGCATTGGTCTGGGTATACTGGTGTGGTCAGTAACATTATAGTGGTGAGATACAGTGATCATGTGGCGGTATTTGCTGGCCCTTGTATACGTACTGACTCTCACAATATAGATAAACAGTACGTTGTAAAATCCAACAAGAGCTGAATCCAAAAACAATGGTGCAAATGTATTTTTATTTTTTTGGTGGACTGGTAGGGGGCGGTGTTGATAGGGGGCAAAGTTGGTAGCGGGGGGGCCCCGATGCTTCAGCTGTATGGGGCCCCGAAATTTCTGATGGCGGCCCTGTGCACATTATCCAGGCGCAATACGCGCCGTGGATAATGCAAGTCTATGGGGCCGGCGGGCCGCGCCCCCCCGCACCCGCCCCTTATTCAAGCCGGAAGTGCGAGCGCAATCCGGCTCGCAATTCCGGCTTGAATAAGCTGTGTGAACCGGGGCTAAGGGTTAACTATTCTTATACTTTTTTTACATTTAATAATGTATTCGCATACACCTGTATGGTAATATGTTACATTCTGTGTCGGTATGACACAATCTGCTATCAGTGCAACACACAGTGTATGAAAACTGTCTAGCAGTAAGACTGTCTTTGTTGCGCAAAGCAATCAATCAGAGTTCAGCTTTTATTTCATATAGTGCTCTGGAAAAATCTGATTATTTGCTATGGGCAACACAGACAGTCTTACTGCTAGACAGTTTTCAAACATAAAGCCCAGTGTGCCCTCACAGCAGGCTTACTTTACAGACAGCCCTTGGGCTACTTTAGGTCCCCAGGGATGACTGTATAGACATTCCCCAGGCTCCATTCTGGTGAACTGATGGGGCAAAGGTATCCCCTTTGATCATACCACGTTCATGGACCGCAGCAATTAACGGGTTCAAATTCAAGTATCAGAGGTTTCCTCCAATCCAGGCAATGCACAGAGATTGCTCTAGGAACGAAGCAGTTAAACCCCCTCCAAATAAAGTAATGTTTTTTGCCGTCACTGCTGACAGAAGACATGCAGCGCTTGCCTCTCTCATACCAAACGTGTTCCGGACCTCCTGCTACCCATTTCCAAGTAGCCCTATTCCTCGCCATTTGCAACGGATATCTACCTTTTACCAGATGTTGTTTGATAAAGGTCTGGTGGCTGAAACGTCACGGACATCTGCATCTTGTATTCCCATGACATTTGTATTCTGGTATTATGCAGTAATCTGTTCCCCTACCTTTGTTATACTTCTATTTTTGGAGTAACTAGGCATTTTCTCTGCTCTTTAAATAAATGATTTTTACTTAAATATCAGTCACACTGGTGTGCCGGTGTACATTGTGACAACTCACATGTCTTCGGACCGCCATCTTGGACCGCCCGGGGGGGTACTTTTGCTCCCCGGGATTGCCGCTTTGGTAAGCGAAGGCACACCGCACAGGCTTCTTTTGGCTTCACCTTTTTTAAAATTCATCACAGTTTAAACATACAGCCGAAACCCAAAAAACGAAAAAAACAAACCCTGCCTCCAGCCAAAAACTAAACAAAAATTTGTTACCTCTCTATCCGTGGCCGGCCCTAGCACCATCCCCACCACACCACTTCCCCACCCCACTGGTTCCTGGCCTCTCAACCCACTGGGCAAAGTTTTTCCCCTCCAGCTCGCTGCTCCAAAACTTCCCCGGAGCAGGCCACCCCCCGATCACTTTGGAGAGACGGCTTTTTAAAAGCCAACCAGAGACGGCCAAAAACCAACAAGGAACCTGGAGACCTGGGCCCGGGGGAACACCACCCCCCCATCTGCATTTTTCCCGGGGGAACCCAACCCAAATGGCTGGTTACACCATGCTAAATCAGCTGTCAGCAACCTAGGTTGCTGACAGTTAAAAATTTGGCTCCCCCCCCCAAAGCCCAGGCCTGGGTGGCACGCTCTCCCAGGACCTCCACTTGTGAAAAGGGGCAGGCAACTCCCTTTTTCACTTTGTCACACTCCCCCCCCTGATAAACCCGTGGGGCTTTCTCACAGACCCAGCCCCCCCGGGGGCAAAGCTCCTATTTGGGGCAACTTTTTTTCCCTACAACTTCAGGGCGAGAAAAACACTTTCCATGCACAGCTCAGTTTGGGGGCCACACCATGCACTCCCCCCCCGAGAAACTGACGGGTCATAGCCATTTACAACCTGGATAACACATGCACATCTGCAAAAATGCACCACCTTCACCCCCGATGCCACATTCACGGGGCTATTCCAAAACCTCACCAAGGAAGAAATGACATCCCCCCTCCGGGGCCCACTATCCACTAGGCCGCAGAGGTGCCCCAAACCCCACCTCTACCCTTTGACTGCATTTTACCATGAACCCAACTCCTTCATCCCCCGGTCCTGGCCCTCACTGATTATCCCTGACCCGAACTCATCTCTTGGCTACTACGCACCAAAATTACCAGTGACCACTTCTGCTTCACTAGGACTCATTTAAGCCCCCATAACAAGAAGCATTAAATTTCAGGTTCCCACGCCAAACCCACACTTCGTCAGTTTTACCCAATCAACTGGCAACAAAGCGCCCCCAAAACCGCTTTCAGACATTCGCACGGGCCCCTTTCCCAATTAATGTCGGTTACAATTCCCCTGTGCACCACCTTTTGGCTCTTTCAGCAGGGGATCTCGCAGAAACGTGTGGAGATTTTCCTGCACATCCCCCCACTGTCTCAAGGGGAGAAACTAAACCCTCTTTACCCTAGGATCCAAAACTCACCTTCCCCCACTGGCCCTGAGCAAACCCTCTTTTTCTGTTCTACAGTTCACTACCATCCTGCAATCCTTTTTCCACGCAAAAAAAGCACTGAAAATACGCAAGCATTGGAAAATTTACCTTAGTTTCACTACGGGTCCCAGCATGCCCAAATCCATTCCCCAGTGCAAAAAACGGAAAATTTTATCATAGATCCCCTTCCGTAATACACTGACGGGTTTGAACCCAAAAATCGCCTTGGACAATTTTCATTGCACAAGTTTTTCACAATCTCCTCTGCAAAATCAGCACATCCTTACACTGGGGCACGACAATGCGTGTCCATTCCCACACTGAAACAGGACTTTTAAAAGAAGGTTTTTTCCCCATGGTCGATAACCACCCCACCATACTCCTAATCCAACATGGTACAAGCCCTCACACACAGCGCAAGCAATCACCTTCCGGAAGTTTTTCCTCTAACAACACACTTGCAGAGTTCCCTTTTTAAAGCAGGCAAACATCCTCGGGGACCAACAGGAGCAAACAAACTGCGGCTATCCCTCCAGGAACACCCTCATTAACCTGGTCTCCTCCACTTTTAGGAGGGGAAAAACATTCCCAGATTCTCCAGTTCACTTGCAGGCTGATACGAAACATGAAGTCCCTCCGGGAACAACAGCATCGCACAGAACTGGAGGCTATCCCCCTGGGCACGCAAAAAATCCTTTTAGGGACTACCAGGTACACAAAGTTTTGCAGGGGTTACTGTTAGCCCCTTTAAACTGGGGCCCCCCCGAAACACACCCCACGTAAAACCACTCAATTCCCCGGTCCCACAAAAAATCAGAGGACCCAGTTGCAGGGGCAACCAATAGCTCCACCTGAGCCTGTAGGGTTAACCCAAATTTTTCCAGAGGGCATCCACCACAAAACACACTCCTCTGCAATACTCCCCGTACTTTTAACCCAAAACCTTTAGGGAAGACCCAGCTGCCCGCTACTGCGTAGCTGCAGCTTTTGACACCCAAAAACAGACCTGGAGCCAACTCGGGGGCCCGCTCCCCTCCCCCTGCCAAGCTGTGTGACCCCCAAAGGGCACAGGCAGGTTTTGCATACCGCCATTTTCCAAAAACCCATTGGATATAGGCATAGCCATAAGTCAGCAGACCTTCAACCCCATGCTCTCAGGACTCTTTTTTGGGGTTGTTCAAAATTCAGGGGCCCCTGTTTAAGCCCAGCCAATCCCATACAAAACATGTGCATGAAACCCCATCCCACCCTTAACCACCACGCATCCTGGACTTAAAAGACATCCCCAAAACCCGTTTTCATACATAACAAAAAGTCTTACCGGGGCTGATGTCTGAGTTTCGTCTGGACTTTTTCCTGCCACTGTTCTGCAGCCATGGATGGGGGCTGCAACCACCTGGACTCCCAGGCTTTGTACTGCACCCCTCGGCCTCCTTCTGAGAGGACAAACAGGACAAAAACCTTGCTCGTGGCACCTCCAACACGGGGGCCCCCTGCTGGACATGGTACAGGCTCCGTTTAGAATGGGTTTCCCTTTGGGAACTAGCACGCAGGCCCCTCGGCAACGTCCCCTCCCCCAAAATGGACCCCTTTTTTGATGGGTCAAACCCTCCTGGCCACAGGGCATCCGCTCCGGCAGTCATTGGTTGGTTGCCCAAGCAACAGCCAACCCACCTCGGGGGCGACGCCATTTTTTCCCCGGGACTGGGGGCCCGAGGCCCCCTTGGCAACTGGGCAGCCCTCCAGCAAAGTCTATTTTTACACCGTTTCACCATTCGGCTTTTTTTCCCCGGCACCATCTTTTCCCCCCTTTTTCCCCTGGACTCCCAGCCACAAAGGGTGCTTGGATTGAGGAATCCATTATTCCCCACGTGAAGAGGGTTGACAAAGGGCCTTATGCCCCCTTCGCCTCCAACCTGCTGAGCTTTTCAACTCCTCCTCGGGGGCAGTCAAACTCCTTTTCCCCTTCATTTAAAAGCTTCAGCGTGCAGGGGTTCCTCCCCCGACCAAAAAAAAAAAAAAAAAAAAAAAAAAATTTTCAGGGCCCGCCACAAGTCCTTTTAAACACTGTTCTTGTTCTTTTCACCAATTTTTTTTTCCGGGCATGCCACAAGCCCCCATCCTCCACCATATGTGACAACTCACTGTCTTTTTGGACGCCATCATTTGGGCCGTCCCGGGGGGGCTTTTTTTCCCCGGGATTTCCGCTTGGTTTTAAAAGAAGGCACGCCGCACAGGCTTCTTTCTGGCTTCACCTTTATTTAAATTTATGCACGTTAAACAACAGCCTATACCAAAACGAAAAAAAACAAACCCTGGCCGACCACACTAATAAACATAATTGGTTACCCCCTATCCGGCCCGGGCCAGCGCCATACCACCAGCACTCACTCACCCACCTCCACTGGTTCCTGCTTCTCTCAAGCCCTGGGAAAGCTTTCCCCCCACCGCGCCCAAATTTTCCCGGAGCAGGCCCTCCCCCGACCCCGGGGAAAACAGGGTTTTATAGCCAACCAAGACGGCCAAAAACCAACATGGAACCGGGGGACCTGGGACGCGGGAACAGCCACCCACCCTCTGCATCTGTTCCGGGAACCAACCCCAAAGGCGGATACAACCAGCTATATACACTGCAGCCCAACCAGGTTTGCTGACAGATAAAAAATGGCCCCCCCCCACCAAGCCCAGGCTCTTGGGGCACCTCACCAGGGGCGGCTCCACTATTGGCAAAGACAGGCAACTACTATGTCACTTTGTCACACATAATTGATTTTTTTGATCTCTTGATCACTTATAAAAGAGCACCCATCCCTCTTTAGTTGTGCGGGGCTTTTATCCAATATTTCAAAAATTTAAACCAACGGAAAAGGATGATGACCAAATATAAAACAAGCAACCACATGAAAAGACTGAAAAGTTCACAATAGTCAACAAGCAACAAATTAAACTGTTTTAAATAAAATACCAAAAGTACTTTGACAACAGAGGTATAACACAAAGGGATAAAAAGCCATATAAATATTCATACAGTGACGAGATAAATGGTGAATACTGCAGGTAGATACATTACTTCCAACCACCCTTTTTTCTTGGGTTCAAACCCCCCAAGCTCACTTTTTACCCCCCAAGATACTTGACATATGGCCCCTCAAGTTTCATTACAATTATCTTCACACTCAAACCACCCCATATCCAACTTTGCACAGACCAGTCTACTGAACTACCTTCCAGAACTTTTTCCTCACAGACGACTTCCCCCACCTATAACGGGGCAAAACTGCATTACAGAGAGACCATTATGTTTCCTTTCTCACACAGACTACACTCCTTTTTATCAACAGCCGACCTTATTCCTCCTGTTCCTGAAAGACTGCTCCCATACGTCTTCTCAGCATGCCAGACACATTTCTAAATCTGACACTGCTCGTCTGCCTTTCTGAAAATCCACCTCCGAATCTCCTTAATTTTTCCTCATGGGGTTTCCCAAACTGCATAAGTCCTCACCAGGTTTTCCCCCAACGAATCTCCATATTCCCCCCCCAAATGGTTTTTTCCCGCCAACAAATCTCATACATTTCCTCACTATGGTTCTCATGCCAACAGACTCTCTATACATTTCCTCCCATGGTTTTCCCTGCCCCCAAAACTCCAATACTCCAACACCATGGTTTTTCATGCAACTAAACTCAATACACTTTCCCCACCAGGGTTCTATCCAACCTAATCTCCATATACTCCAATACCATGGTTTTCATGACAACTGAATTTCCCTACTCTCCCTCATTGTGGTTCTCATGCCAACTGAATCTCTATATACTCCCTCACCATGGTTTCTCAACAACCAAACTCCATAACACCCTCACCATGGTCTCATGCCCAAATGAAATTCCATATACCCCCACCATGGTTCTCATGCCAACTGAATCTCTATACACTTACTCACCTTGGTTCTCATGACAACTGAATCTCCCTACTTTCCCTCATTGTGGTTCACATGCCAACTGAATCTCTATACACTTCCTCACCATGGTTCTCATGTCAACCAAATCTCCATTTACTCTCTCTCACCATGATTGTCATATCACCCGAATCCCCAAGTACTCCCTCTCTATGGTTCCCATGCCAACCAAATCTGCAAGTATCCCTTTCACCATGCTCCTCATAGCCTTCAAATATCCACAAGCGTCTCAAAACAAGTTCCTTATGTCCCTCCTAAAAGTACACATGACCTCAGAATATTTTCAAAGCCCGTTTATCAGTTTTCTCTCATCCTCGATATTCTTCTCCTTAAGCAGGGGCTCAGGCTGAATAACACACTCCTCCTATGAGTTACAGAAATAGTCATCATGGTTAGTTACATGATGTTATGATGTAAACGGGTCCTTACAGAAAACTAGCTACTACTCTTTTAACACAGATGAATAATGATGCCAACTCACTTTTGGCAAGCCTTCATAATTTTGTAAGGCGGCCCTACCTAGAAAATTGGGGCGATATTTATGAATTTGCATGCGCCATTTTTTTTTTTACTTGATGCCAACATACCAGTTCTAAATAGATAGAGAGGAGTGTATAACATGACAGTGTAAATGAAATTATGTGCCAAACATTATGGCACATAGAGTGTAATGCGCCAAACTGCATGGTGCATAGAGTGTAATGCGCCAAATTGCATGGTGCATAGAGTGTAATGCGCCAAACTTTATATGGCAGTTTCGCATCAAACTTTGTGGCATTCTATGTGCATTTAAATGTGTTGTGCCATCTATAGAAAAGTGTGCCCGGAAGTTTTTCGGGGGCAATATACCGCAAAAAAATACTGTAGGCAAAATTACAGATGTCGCCCTTGGTGTCCATGGGTGCCAAAAAGTTGCTGATGCAAGAACTAGAACACAACATGTAGGTAAATAATATACTGAGTGGATGTCATAGTCTTATGGGGAACCATAGGTCAAGGTGGTTACAGAGATTGGGGCACATTTATCAGGGCTGTTGCACCAGAATTCTGCCACAATTTGCACCAAAAATAACGGAGTGCATGTTTTACACCACAGTGTTTCTAAACACTTCAGTCCCTCATTAAAAAAGGGGTGTGGTCTTTGTAAAAAAGGAGGTGTGGCATCATGAAAAGGGCATGGCTTAGCATGCGATGGCATATGCCAAAAATACACCAAAATTTTGGAGCAGTTAATGCCATAAAGTAATCCAACTTAAAAATGCTGTAAAGTAAGACTAGACCGTTTCAACATGCATCAAGTTTATGAACACTATGATAAATGTGGCGCATTGAAAGACTGTCTAGTCTAAGTCTAGACTGTCTAAGAGTTAGACACTATTGATAAATCTGTACTATTGCCTTTATTATAATGTACTCTGCTTGCCTTGAACAGGTGTGGAGAGAATTGTAGGCCCACTGTCGCTGTTGGCCCATCAAGTATTTGCCAGAGTTGCCATATGGGCAGTTTGGTTATGTTGTTAGGTGTTGAGGAACAATTGTGAGAAATCTGAATGTCATCACTGGAACTATATACTGAAAAAGAGACGTTTAAATATGCTATAAATAAAGCTGTTTAGTCATTAATTAGAAAAATGTAACTGTAATATAAATATAATATTTCCAAAGTGTATTCTTCAGGCTTATGAATGAAGTCAACAGTGTTAATAATGGATGTTTTCATTCTGGTTACTATGCTATACCCATGGATATGTATAAATCTCTGTATAATTGAGCTTCATTTATTCAGATTCTTATTAGAAAGAGGCATTTGCCAGCTTCCAAAACTGCAAATGTAGTGTAGTGAATGTGCATATTATTACAGAACAGAGGTGAAATTGAACTTGAGAAACAGTAATAAGTACTTGACCCTGGACGTAGCCATGGCAACCAGAACAAATACATGCTGCCTGCATTCAGAGGCCTTTAACAGGGCAAACAACGAAAATAAGGTTTATGTCATGAAGTAACTTTTTAATTCATAACTAGCTTTATTTGTGGACAGGTTTAGAGCCTTTAAAACAAAAGAAGAGTGTCATGGGCACCCCCGCAAACCTCACACCGGCTCATGGGTGCGCCTGTGCCGCTGCTGTGAGTGGTGCCGCAACTTGCTTGTCGGGCCGTGGAGCACTTACAGTCCGGTCCCCAGCTGCAGTAACTTACCTCTCCACTCTCCCTGTGTAGTCTCTGCTGGCCGACACCAGATGCTGACCCTATTTAACCCTGCCATTTCCTGTTGTCCCCTGCCGGATCAATAGTACCTGGAGAGAAAGCGTTTCTGTGTATGTTCCTTATATTCTGTGTACCAGTACTTTCCGTCCACGTCCCTCGACCACGAACCTTTAACACCTGTCCTGACCTTTCTGCCTGACCCCGACTATGACTTTGTCTTGCAATTCTGTACCACACTACACCTTGGCTGCCACTGCAAGCTAGTTGCGTCGGTGGCAACAACCTGGGGGTTCGCTTGCCACAGCATGTCTAACCCGCTTTGCGGCGAGCTCTGGTGAACACTCCGCTCCCTGGTGTTATCCAGAGGATCTACTACTCCACTTTTGTAACAAAGCTTGTAACAGATCACATTCATGTTGCTTTTCCTCTTCTATACGGGTGCCATAAATTATGCATACTGATGCTGACAGGCTGCATGCATATAGACATAGATTTAAAACTGAAGAAAGTGAAGCCAGATTCTCAAGTAATCAGGCACAACCCCCTTTTTAAAGAAAATATTTGAAATATATAAAAAAAGTATATAAAAATGCAAAGCTAACTTTGAATGATGAATCACTGCTTACTATAAAATAGCAAACTAATCCCAAAAAGTTGGCTTCAGGCACCTTTGACCAACCTTGCCGTCTAGAAAGCATTGCTGGATCTCCACCCATCAAATATTGATGACATATCTAATATATGTCACTGATTCTTTTCTTGGGAATCCCCTTAGATAATTGGAATGTACCATCCCCAAATTTATTTCAAAGAGTCAAATAACCACTAATTAGGCAAACAACTATTTGATTGCTATGGGTATTATCAAAAATCTGTTCGGAAGTTTCTGATTTTTCCCCCCCTCATGAAATGGTTTCCCCTTTCCCCACTTCGGATGGAGGCTTTTGAATGGGCCCTCTGAAAAGGGTTTTGTTTACTATATTTTTTGTTTACTTTTTAAATAGGGAAGAAACATTTCAGCCCTCAAAAAAAATTTTGGGGACTTAAAAATCCCCCCCCATTGGAGAGGCTTTTTCAGGGGCAAATTAAAAAATTCATTTACTTAAAGGGAAATTTGTTGCTGTTTTCCCCTTTCTTCTTTTGAGTACATAAGAGTTGTGAGGCACAACTCAAAGCATGGAACATAGTGGGACACATTTATTATGGCAGCTTTGCCCGAATTCTAGTGTAATTTGAGAAAAAAAATACTAGCGTACAAGCTATATACTTATTTGCCTCTTCTGACAAAAGGAGTGTGACCTCATTAAAGAGCTGTAGCTTCACAGAAAGGGGCATAACTTAACACCCACGCGGTGGGCAAAAGGGGAAAAAGGGTTGGAAAAACTTTGACTGGGAGAGTCTAAACTGCACCGACGGGTCAATTTTTTGGGATAAATGGGCCATTTTAAGACGCAAAACAATTTTGCTGTCTAAGTTTTAGCCCGGGTTTTGACACATCGTTAAAATTTCGGGGGCACACCAGTGAATTGAATTTTTGGGAACACACCTTTGGGGGAAAGGGTTTCCTGGGCCCAGACCATTGGATTTTTTTCCTTTGGCACCCTTAAGTTTTTCCGTGGATTTATTCCGGGGAACACCAGGTTTTAGATTTCTGGGGCCCCCCAACAGCTTTACAGGACTGACAGGGAATTTTGGGACCTACCTCTGCTTTTTGCATTTCTTCAAATTCTTTAACTGTAAAAAAGCGGCCCCCGGGCCCCTACCAAGGGCTCACGGGGTTAAACCCTGCCTCCCGGCCCCATCCCCCCCCTGGTTATCCCCAAATGCTAAAAGGGGCAAAAAGAACCAAAAATATTACTTTTTTCTAAACATAATTTTTTTGGTACGGGTCCGCGACCCGGGTTCTTTTAACAAAGACATTTCACACATCAGTGGTCAAAACCCAAATTTATTCATTCGGGGCTCTAAAATCCCAAAAATGTGGTAATGGGTTTCCTCCCAGGGGATGCGGCTTTTGAGTCACAACCCCAAAAAAAAGGGCCTTTAAAAGGTGTTTTTTTCAAAATTATGTATTTTAAAAAAGTATATTACTGAGAAATTTACTATAAAACCTCCAACAGAAAAACCCACAGCCCCACTAAAAAAAAACCAAATTTGATACGGGACAAGCCCAATTTGGTTTGTGGTCACTAGGCCTTAAGGGGAATGATTTTAAAATTTTAAGGAAAATATTTGCATTTTTTTACATTTTTCCCAACATTTAAAAATTTTGGAAACCCACACCCCACAGGCCCTGACTTTTTTTATAAGACCCATTTTCTTTTTCCCCTTCTTCTGTTACCCATTCACAAACTGATCTTTCTTGTTCTCTTTCCCTAAAATGAAGGGGGGTTTGATAAAATTGCTGCTTTTAGCCCCTCTTTGGGTAATGAAAATTTTCATTCTATATTATATATTAAAAAACCATAACAAATCAAAATCATCTGCATTCCCCGGGAACAGTTACCCTTTCCTCTTTAGTATTAGGTAGAAAACCGAAAGTATAATATATATTTTTTGGGCTGCAAATTAGACAACACTGCCTTTTGCAAAATTTGGAGAAGAGCGAAGGGCTGAATGGACCCTGGGGGTTTTCAATCGCAGCTATATCTATAGCCCAGATATGCTTGAAGATTTGTACAGGCAACATGCTGATGGTAAGAGAACACTGTTAGGTGCCCTTCCCTGACATTTGGCACCTTTCAGTAAAACAGACAATGCAATAATGCCCAAAACGAAAAATTTTTGGGATACGGGCACCCCCAAATTACCCCACCCTTTAACGTACATTTTGCCCCCCTATTACAAACAAAGATTTATGGAGCATCGGGGCACTTAATTCCTTTTCCACAGCAGATATAGCTGGGGAAAATGACAATTTTCCAGCATGCCCCAGCAGCACATGAGGTGAAAATGAGGAGAGATCTTCTTAACAAGGGCACAGACAGCACAACAACTCTAAAAGCTCTTCCCTGCACTATCCAAAAATAAAAAAAAAAAAAAAAAACCCTTTTTGCTCTGAATTAAAAACATTTCAAAATAACCTGTTCCGCTTGCTTTAAAAATTCCCAACTTGAGAACAAACCCTACAGTCCCTTCCATTTTTCGAACCGGGGGAACTCCCTTATGGGGGTCTATACAGGGGGAAATCATTGGTATTAAAGGAGGCACCACAAAACCACACAAAAAATATTTATCAACCCCAACAAGAAATGGTCACAGAAAAATCCCAAAACCTTTAATAATCAAAAAAAATTTTAATAAATTTTAAAAATAAATACATATAAAAAAACAAAAAAGCAAAGGGTAACAGTGAAAAAATTTCAGCCTCACCGGGGGACCCATAGTTGCCAATTTTTGAAATTTGAAAAAGCGGGAAAATTGTAGGGGGGGGCCGCGGCCCCCCAAAAATTTGCTTGGCCACGCCCACTTTTCGGTGTTCACCCCCTTCAAAAAGCCCACCCACTCCACCTAAAATGCATTTAAAGGGTTTGGGAAAAAAGCCAGGGAGATGCCCTTATAGCCAGGTTTAACCCCCCCAAAACAGGGAAGGGGCCCCTTTCAGGCAGGTAGAGGCCCCCCTTTTAAAGGCCAAATAATTCCCCCTTTTAGCCAAGTAGAATTTAAAGGGGAAAATCTGTGGATCCCCTATTAAGATCGCCCTTTTTCGGCGCTTCCTGTCATTTTTTGGGGCCGCACAAACAGATTTTCAGAAAAAAGCAAAGGGGAAAATGTTTGGGGCGACCATGAAATGGGAGGGGGGTAAAGGTTGCAAATTTGGGTGGGAAAAAACCAGACCCTTTTTTAACATGAACAGCGTTTTTCCCGTTCAAAACCTCAGTGTCTCTCACGTCTCAAGGGAATAGGAAAGTTTTCGTTTTGCCCGGGGGCCCCAAAAAGCTCACAAATTTGGCTATTTCCGCACGAGAAACCCCTACTATTTTGCTTGATCCTTCCAATTTAGTTTTGATTAGAATTTGAAGAAATTTTTTGTAGTTTTGCTAGAGAATTTTAAAGCAGCATCTAACCCCTGTAAAGTCCCCAGGGGGACAGGGGGGGGCCCCCAGGGGGAACCAACAACCTTCTAAAAGAAAAACGGGAAAAAATTCACCAAGACTTTGGGTAACTTTTTATGGGAAAAACTTTAATTTTTAACATTTTTCTATTTTAAATATTTCCTGGGTATTGGGCAACGGGAAATTATATTTGGGGAACACATCATTTCTATAAATGCAGGTCTCTTTTTTTTGGGGGGCAAAACTCCCCGGTTTATTAACATATACATTTTGATAGGTTTCATTTTCAATTTTAAACCCCTTCCACCTGTGTTGATATATCCACCTTGCAGTTAAATTACAACCAGCAATCATTTAGGGACCATTGTTTTTTTGGGCCCAAAAAAAAACCCTGTATCATACGGAAAAAAAATAACAGATACGGTTTTTTTGGGCTTTTTCGCACCCCCCGCATTGTTCATTGACCAGCATTTCCCCTAAAAAACTTAAAAAAGCAATTCTATAGTCACCACAGTAATTGAAAAGGGGCAAAAAATACCGTGTATTATACAAAAAAATAACAGGGTCCTTTTTTTTGACTTTTGCCACCCACTTTTTTCATTGACGCAGGGATCCCCGGTTAAAACTTTAAAAAAGCAATTCATAGTCACCCACTGGGGGAATTGAAAGGTGGGAAAAAAAACCGTGTATATACAAAACATAACAGATACTGTTTTTTTACTTTTTCGGAAGGGGGGGGGGGGGGGGGGGGGGTTTTAAAAAATTTAAGTAAAAATGAAGGGGGAAAAAGGTAATATGAAAAAAAAATTAAGTTTGGGTTTTTTTTTGACTTTTGGGGTTTGGTTTTTTTGAGGGGTTGTAAAATTTTAAAAAAATTTAATTAAATTAAAAGAAGGGGGGAAAAAATAAGGGGTTTATGAAAACAAAAAGAAAATGGGGGTTTTTTTTTGGGGGTTTTTTTTAAGGGGTTTGGATTTTTGATTTAGGGGGGGGTAGGGAAAATTTGAAAAAAATTTTGGGGGGTTTTGATTGGGGGGGTTTGAGTAATACGGGGGGTTTTTCCTTTTTAATGGCGTTCCAAAAAATCCAAACCCTAAAAATTTTTTTTTTGGGGAAAGGGGGGTTTTCGGGGGGTAAGGGGAAACAAAAAGGGGGTTCCAGGGGGGTAGAGGAGGAAAAAGGGGGGTCCTTTCCCGGCGGGGGGGCAACACGCATGCCACGGATGTCAGGCAGGGCCTCAGGCCGTCATCGCTGGGGTCCGGGCCCGGGGAACTAAGGGAACGAAAATTGTCGCCAATCTGTCCTTCCTGTGGTTAATGCAAAAACCGGGATCTACAGTCTTACCCCTCCTCGTCCTCCCCTCAAGGCCCGGGCCCCAAAGTCGTCATTACATCATCACCCTCCAACATGAAGCAGCCCCAAATGTCAACTCGTGTACCCACCCTGTGGATAATCCCCTTGCGGGAAAACTTCTTTTATGACAAAAAAAGGGGTTTGGGGGCAGAAGGGTGTTTAAAAATCAAGAGGGGGGATTTAGTCTGGCCCCTGGGCGCCCAGTTACTTTATCCCCTCAGAGGAGGGGGAAGGGAAGCCGTTTTAAACGCAAAAAGGGCCCCGGGGTTTTGGGAACCCCTTTCAAAAGGCCCCCTTTTGGGGTTTTTTGGGGGGGGTGTTTTTGTGTTGGTTGTGGGTTTTTTTGGTTTTTTGTGGGGTTGGGTTTTTGGGGGCTTGTGCCCGGCTTTGCTTCCTGAAAGGAAAAGGGGCCCGGGCCCTTTTTAATCCAAAACCTTTTTGTGGGGTATGATTTGGGGGAAAGGTGGGCCCCCTTTTTTCCGCAAAAGGTTTTTTGGTTTTTTCCGGTTTTTTTAAAATTTGGGGGGGTTTCAGGTTTGGGGGGGTCAGGGTGTGGCCCCGGACAAGGGGATATCCAAAGTCCAGGGAAACTAAAAGGTTTGGTTTAAAGACCCTTTTTTTCCCGGGACTTTTTTAAGTGGGGGGCATGCAGGTTTGGGGGGGTTTAAGCTGGGGGCCCAGGACAGGGTATTGTCAAGGGCCATGAAACTAAAATGGTGGTTGAAGAAAAACTTTCCTTTTTTTTTGGCCTTTTTAAATTGGGGTCCCTGCAGGTTTTTGGGGCCCAAAGCTTTTGGGGGGGAGGACAGGTAATCAATTCCAGTTAAAATAAAATGGGGGGTTTGGGAAAAACTCCCTTTCCGGCACTTTTTTAAAAAGTGGGGGGCCCTGCGGGTTTGGGGGTCATGGGTGCGTTCCCGGGCAGGGGATATTTTAAAGTCCATTTTCCAGTAAAAGGGTTGGTTCATTCTCATCAGGGCCCTTTTGGGACTTTTTTAATTTTTGGGGGGATGCAGGTTTTAAGGGGGGTGCTGTGGGACCAAAAACAGGGATAATTGGAATGCTGTTTACTTTTTTTCTGGGGGCTTTTTATAGCCTAAGGGGGGGGGCCTAAAAATGTACAGGTATCCTTTGGGCTGTTGTGGGGTGTTAATTTCCGCTTCTCCAGCCCTTGGGGGGTGTAAGGGAAAGAAAAGGGGTTGTTGCTCTCGCCTGACCTTTTAAAAAGGCACGGAAACGACTAAACGACCCACGAAAACCTTATCGTTTGGGGGCCGACTAAAAGGGTACAATCGATGTCGAACCAACGTAATCGCTCAAAAAACTTTTTCATGTTTTTCTACTTTTGGGTATTTTACTAGGGGGGATTGTCCCCCTGGTAGGTTGTTATTTTTACCCCAGTCTAAAAAATTTGCCTTTTTTTCTTTTATATATTAAAAAAATTTTTAATAATTTTTTTTAAACATTTTTGGGGGGTTTTTAAATGGGGGGGTACTTTTTCTGTACATATTCTTGGGGGCTTTAATTTTTTCTTTTGTGGTTTAGGGATATACTGTTCTTTTTTTGGTTTTGTTTGGGGCCCAATACAATTTTTAGTGGGGGGGGGCTTGCTAAAGGGGCCCAAAAACATCCAGGGGTCAGGCCTCTTGTTTTTGTTTTTTCTCAGGAGGGGGGTTCACATCCCTTTTTAAAGCCACATTTTAACTAACGCATTGCCCTTTTCAGAGAGAAAAATTTTGTCCCTGGGACTAAATTTTCATTAAAGCTCGGCCCCCCCCAAACAAGGGTGGGATCTAAATGTCACCGCAAGGGGTTGTTGGGGAGCCTACGGCGAGGAGGGGGGACTAAGGGGGTCCCTTGTCTTCACCGGCGCCTGCCCCAAAGGGGAGAAGGCTTAGCCTTGAGGGAAAACCCCCAGGTCCTTTTCCCTCGACGAGGTCCGGTGGTGACAGGGGAATGATACACGGAAAAGTCGAATGCGTGAGGGGAGCACAGGGGGCTGGGGCAGGGGGGGGACGGGGGGAAAAAAACCCCAATAGGTCACAGGGAATTTTAAAAGGAGGGAGAAAGATGAGAGTGGGGGATTGGGACCAACTCAAAAGGGAAAGGGGGCACCCCAAAACTGGGCGGGGGGGGGGAGCAGGAAAAGGCATCCTTAAAATTAAACCCTTTTTTTAACAAAAAAACCTATATTAATATTTAAATAAAAAAAAAAAAAACCAAAAAAAGGGGGGGGGGGGGGGGGGGGGGAAAAACCCAAAATTTCCTACCAAAAAAACCTTTTCAAAAACCTACCACACAACATATATGGGAAAAAAAATTTAAAAAAACTTTATTTAAAATTCAATAATACAATTAAAATTTCTTTTTAAAAAAGGCAATAACGGGGGGTGGCCTGATCAGGGAAAGTGTAAAGACGGTTTTCTGAGCCCTCCCAAAAAACCGGCCTTATAATTCTGGATTGCTGCTAATATGGGAAAGCTACTAAAAAGAGGGGCACCAAGCCCCCAACCCCCTTGTCCCCCCCCCAAATGATATTGAGGCTTTTTCCACCCGCCACCCCGTGGGATCCTCCGGGCTGCGGGCCGCAAAAAAAGAAAAATACGGGGGGACATTCCCCCTGACCCTTCCCTACTGCGTTTGCCCTCCCGCTCCCCGAAACGATGGGGCCCGCGGCCGAACCGGACTCCCGCCCGCTAAAGTCCCTTTTTTCCGATGCCCCCCAACCCCCGAGGACTGACCCGCAATAGAGGAGGCCACGGGGACACAAAATGGCGCCCGCCCATACCTCTGTCACGGCCCCACCCAAGGACGGCCTAACGCAGGGCCCCACACCCGGGAATTTCTAAAGGGGTGAGTGGGGGGAGCCCGGAGCTTTCCACGGTGTTCCCCCCCGCTAGGCCGGGACTTCTTCTTGCGGCCGTGCAAAGGGTCCCGATTCTTAAAAGAGCAGGGGGGTTGGAAAAGGGTACTCTTGTCCATGGGGCCGTTTTTTCCCCACCTTGTTATCCTGGACCCCCGGGGTCCATGATTACTGGGCTTATCCCCCAGCCCCCCATACCCCTGCGGGGAACTATGCCAACCTCCCCCCCTCCGCAACCAAATGCTGCAAACTGAGCCGCTGGGCATTGGGGTTTTCCCCCTCCTGGCACTGTGAAAATTTTGACCCCCTCAGGGGGGAAAATCCTCTCACAGGGCCATTTCTAGGTTGGACGCAAGGGCCCCCGATGGCCCCCTCTATGGCCGTTTACCCCAAGGACCCCGGGGTTGGGGCAGGGCCCCTCAGCAGCAAGGCTGTGCAAGCTTAAAACCGGGCCCCACCGGCTTCATCACTTTATGGAAAGCTGCGATCCAATTGCCCAACCCCTCGCCAAGGGCCCAGGGGCTCCTCGGGGATACCCCTGCCCACGGTCGGATTGGCCCCTGCCCCGGGAAAAGCTTTACTTTTAAAAACCCCCATAGGTAACACTAAAGGGGGCCTACCCTTCTTACCCCTGTAATCCAAGCCAACTTTCCCCCAAAGCATTTTGGGGAAGGGACCCCAGCTTACTTCAAAAGAACCCCGTTGCAAACCCTTCTGTACATTGTCTCATGAGGATCCTGGGTTTTCTTCTGGCCCCGTGCTTGGGTTTTTTTGCGGGGAGGGACAGCCCCGGTCCACTATCTGATTGATAGAGCTACACAATTTTCCCCTTAGAGATATCTTCGGGGGATGCGAGACAAAACCTTTCCCAAATGTAAACGGAATTTTCCCCTTTTTGCTCTAATTATCTTTGTTTAAATTCCCCAGGGTGTCTCTTGGAAGATTCAGCAGTCAATTCAATGTCTTCAGGCTTTCAATTTTCCATCTAAATATTCTCTCAGATTTTCGCCCTCAAAGCACATTGATGATTGGAGAACAGGAGCAGGGAATAACATTAGGGTAGGGTTCCCTGAATCAATTGCGCAAAGGAAATTCCTCTGTTTTGCAAACAATTAAATGACCACTTGGTGGGCCCCCATGACCCCCTTGAAATGGACAAGCCTAGGCCCCCCGTCCTCCCGTTAGACCCAAAGGAAAAAGGACATCATTGAGGATCCATTTTTTTCAAATAAAAGGGGAAAATTTACTAGGGCCCGCCAGCGCCCAAAAAAATTTTCTACAAGGCCCTCCCACCCTTTCTCCGGACCTTTCCAGTTACACTTGGGCTCGAGAGCTCCCCTGCCCTCTATTTCTGTCTTGCAGGATGTAATATTTCTTTGTTGGGGCTTTCCATTTGCTCTCTTTATACGGGACGGAGAAAAAAAGGGTTTTACCATCGTTTCCAGATGACATTCCCTCTGTACTTCAGGGATAAACATCCGAATATTCTCTGCCTTTTTGGCCCGACTGTGGATTTCCCTGATGGCTGGGCCCTTGCTGGGCCCTCGGGCACCCGGGACCTCCTACGAAAACGAGGGACGTCAGACGGATTCCCCCACGAATTCCACCCACTTGAGGCGGGGCGGCTTCCGGTATGAGGGTCCTCTTACACTATTGTTTCTTTCTTTTGGGGGTTATGGTCTGTACTATTCAGAATGTTGTAGTGAACTCATTTTCCTGTGGGAAAGGCGACGTTCTTTTACTTGCTACGATCAACGTAAGTGTTGGGGGTTGGGTCTTTCCCCTTTTTTTTCTTTTCCCCATGGCGCAAAAAAGTTATGTTATATTACCAGCGATTTTTATCACTCTTACATATTGGGGGGACCCCGGTTTCACGTCCTTATTTGAGTTTGTTCTCCCTCCCCCCCCAAAGGGTTTTGGTCCCGTTCAGGTCGGTACACCCCTGGGGACAAACGACTTTCATAAGTCATGAGTTAGTTCCGCTGGGGTTAAAATTTTCCTGCTTTCTGGTTTTGTTGTTTTTTTTGTTGTTGTGTGTTTTCGTGTGTGCCTTCCTTCCTTCCTCCTTAAACCCCCCCCCTCTTTCAGTTTCTTCCCCCTTTCCCCCTTCCCCTTTTTTTTTTTTCCCCTTTTTTTCCTCTTTTTTCCCTGATATAAAGGCGCCTTGTCCTTCCCTCTTCAACGCAAAGGGTCTTAAATCCCGAGCAAGAGGTCCTTTTAAACTCTACCTTTTCATAAAAAAAGATAAAATTGTTGCTTCCAGGAAAGCATTTCAAAGAAGGACCGCCCCCAGCCTCCGAAATAAGTATTATACTATTTGGGTTTTTTTGGGCTAAAAACCCGTGAGTCCAGATCTAGCGGAGTGGGGATAGCTATCCATAGGCCCCGGGTACCCCGGGTTTGGGGTGCTGGACGGATCCTAGGGGGCCCAAACATAATTCTCATTTTAACCTGGGGGCCCATGCATAGTTTTGTTAAAGATCCCCCAAACCCCAGGGACAAGCCATTTTTCTTTAAATTCACTTAATACAAAAAAAGACCCCCTTTGTTAAAGGTACATCCCCTATGGGGAGCCTAAACGTCCCCTTTTGATCCTTTTTAGATAGCCATCTGGCAGATCCTATTATATATCGGTATTAATCAATCAAAAAAGCTCTCCCCTTTTTCAACTTTGGATATCGGGGATGCAGCACCGGCCCTTAAAGGGGCTTTATTTTACTCCGTCCCCACAAGTATTGTCGTTTTTTATTATATCCGTGCTCAGTCCTTCCATGGGTATCCCCAAACCCCAGTGGGAATATTTCCTGTAAGATCATGCTCCGTTTATTGCTCACTAACCTCCCCTTTTTCTCCCTCCAGCCTTGTGGGGTCTAAAAGAGTCCCCGCTATTGGAAGTGTTTGTGGGCGAGTTTCCCAAACTATTAAAAATGTTGTGCGGACCTAGCGACACTTCTGCCCTACTGTCCCATGGGAAACCCCAAAAAGTTATTTCAGGGGGTTTATCACGGCTGAAAAGGTAGGGCATTAATAATGGGGCCTGTCTAGAGTCGCTCTTTTGGAACTTCACTAAACTCTTTGTCAAAAGAGACATTGCGGGATTCTTTCTGCCCGGATGGAGGTCAAACAACTACGGAAATTTTCCCCGGCGGCAAAACTGAGGGGAGGGGTAGTGATTCTATGAATTTTTCAACAAGAGTGGGTGGTGTTTTGGGAAAAGAAAGGAACCCAAAATATCACATATTCCCCATTCTTCTGGCGGTAACCTGCTCCCTACCCTAAAGAAATAGTGGGCATTTTTAGATTTTTATTCTGAATTTTAACCTCCAACCCCCACTCCCCCCCACCAGACAGGTTTTGAGTTCCCTAACCCTTTCCCTTTGATCCCTCCCCATGGCTTTCCCTTTTGTTTGGAATCCCCATTTTCCCGCCCGGACTTGCCTGGTTAGTGGATTACAAAGGGGGAAAGACCCAGGCCCCAATGGTTTTACGGGGGGAAAATTTTTTTAAAAAATTTTTAAGAAAAACTCTCTCCAATAATGTTAAAGGTTTTTTAAATTTTTTTCCCCTTTAAATCCCTTTTTTGCCCATTCCCTTTTTTGCTACATCTCCTTATACCAAAACCGGGCAAAGACCCTTCCCGTGTGGAAATTAGCCCGTACTCTTTAAATGTAATTTAAAAATTTATCTAAAAATCCTTTCAAATAATTGAATCTAATCCTTCCAGACCCTTTTACACCCTGATAGGGGGGTTTTGCCCCCCCCTAGGGAGGCACGGGGACAAACATTTAAAAAAAGTGGGTACATACACTATGCTCAACTGAAAGATCCCATTGAAGGGCCTGTCCCGGAGCCGAAAAGGCCCTTTTTTAGGGGGTTTTTGAACCTCTTTGTCCTGACCTTCGACGTTGGGGGTTTGGACCCCTTTTTTATTTTAAGATTTTGGCTCTTATAAGTTTCAAATGCCAAATTGAAAATTTGGAACTCTGTCGGTCATTCGCTTCGAACGGAAATAGGCAGGGGGGTCGCTATCTCCCCTCCTGAGTTTTAATTATGGAAAAAATTTATCCTTTCATTAGTATAACCCGGAATAAAGGGTATTAAAAGTTGGGGGGAATATAAATGCCGGGGTTTGCTGAGACCCTTTTTTTATATATTTCCAATCCCAAACCACCTCCTTCCCCCGCTTAAAAGTCTCTACTGCATGATTTTGGCATTTTTCAAATTTTAAAATTTTAAAATTCTAAGTCCAAGATTTGATATTGGTTTGCCTCCTCCCATTTAGCCACCTTAAGGTCTATCCCCTTTAATGGCCTCATCAGGCTTTTCCTATCGGGAAAATTTCCCCCGGATTTGCAAAGATTTTCTCCCCGAATTTTGAGTTTTTTTACGGGCGAAATTACTCGGGGTTTGGGCTCTTGAATAAAAAAGATTTCAATGTTTGGGGAGGGGTTAATATCCTAAAAATGACAGTCTTGCCCCGTTTTTTTACCTAACCCAAAAAAATACCATCTATCCCGAACTTTTCTGGAGATCTGCAGAAGCTTTTACAAGTTTTTTTTTCCTTGCTTTCCCAAGTTTCATTGTCAGTTCTAGGCTTTAAACCCCTTGGGGGGATTGGGATACCGATTGTAGGAGGTTTTTTTTTGGAAACAGCTTTGCGGGTCCTGGGCCTGGGTGTCGGGACGTTTGGGAAAATTTGGGCTCTAAGAGGGATGTTGCCCCTTTTTTTGTTCGCTTCCTGGGTTTGGGAAAGCTTCCCTAGAAAAAAAATTTAATTTTCTTTCTTACCCGACACACCATGGTTTAATCCACTCACACAAATTACCCGGGGTTTTCGACAGGTAGGCTCCCCTTTTGCCCCTCTCGTAATAGCTTCCCCCGGGATGGGTTTTTTTCCCCTTTTGGAAAACTCTAATTGGCCCCTCTGCCTCTGCGGTGTTTGTGGTAGGCCCCTGCCATTAATTTTGTTGACCACGGGGCCCCCCCTTCCAAATCTTTTGGCTTCCACTAACAACTAACATTTCCCTTTCCCCTTTTTGGTAACCCCTTAAGCCCAAAATCCCTCCTAGGTTTGAACAGATGTGTCTCCAAGATTTTCCCCCAGAATACTTCTCCCCTTTTGTATAATGAACTCTCTGTTGCAATACGACTTCCCGCCCATTGGGGCTTGGTAGAAAGAATGACTAAATTCCTCTTTCGCAAGGCGCAGGTGTTTTACTCTAACCCCCAAAAAGGGGATAGCTCAAAAGCTAGGAAACCATTTTAAGATACACTAGATGGGATAGAGTTCCCCAAGTCCTCCCCAAAAGGAGCCCCCCGGTCTCGGAGGCGTGCTGGGTTGTGGGTCGGCAAAAAGGGAAACCTGGGGAAATTGGGGGAATGTCGGCCTTGCAGGGGTTCTGGAAAAGCGGTCTATCTCTTTTTTTGCGAATAAGGGGTAGCACCCCCAAAAGGACCCAAAAGTTGCCTTTTTATTTTTTTTGACATGGGAGTCCCAGCCTAAAAAAACCTCCCTTGGCACTTTCCCATGGGAGCTAAGACCGTTGTTCCGGGACTGGAAGTCCTTTGGGAAACCCCCCCATGGGGGAATGGATTGCCGGGCTTTCCCCTTACATTGAAAAAACTCCTGGGGCCCCATCAGAAGACGCTGGACTGTTTTTAGGACGTGGTCCCCCTGGGTTTCAATTGTGAAAAAACTCAGCCCTTCGCCCCCTCACTTTAAGCGTATGTGGTTTTGAGAAGCTCGCCCGGAGGTATTATTATTATTAGTCCCGTCCCCTTTTCCCCCTCCCCTCCCCCCCCTTTTGTTTTTTTTTTCTCCCTCTCTCTTTTTTCTCTCTTTTCCTCTTCTCCTTTGGTATGTTTGTGAGTGATGTCCGTCCTGTATTTGTCCTGTCTGTCCAAACTGATGGCCAAAGAGATTATCTTTTTTTTTTTTTTTGCCTTTACGTGGACCTATAAAGTCCCCCTCAGCCCAAAGGCCACCTTTTCTCTTCATACCATCTTACCATGGTTCACTGGTTCTCTATGGTTTATTTTATGGTAGTTTGTTGTACTGTTAGCATTCGCTGGAGACATCTTCGAGTAATGTCGTGTATCATTATCTTTTATTACATTGAGATTCTTTTGCATACTCGAATTGTTTAACCTATAAACTGTTGCTTTTTGTTTTAGCACATTGCAAATTTATTTTGATGACATGATCACAAGTTCGAGTTCAATTTTTCTTGTATTCCCTTTCAATAAAGCTTTTTGAATTTCAAAAAAAAAAAATGGCAATAACACTGCACCAAAACGCGTGTACACCTCTGTCCAAGCTACAAATAAACTGTATACAATTATACCGCAATGTTCAATCCAATGAGAACCTCAGGCAATAAATAAATAAATAGATATATCACATATATATACTGTACATATTAATAGTACCTGACCTTAGGCAATATTGCAGACGGTAAGTATCAAAAATAGTGTCAACAGCAAGGGCAGAGGTACAGCCACGCACCCCGAAGCGCGTTTCGCCTTAATGCTTAAAAGCTCCTGCAAGAATTAGATTGGATAAGAGCACAGTTACCTGTTGCGCACTGGCCCTTTAAATGCAGGGAACCAACGTGAGCGCGCCCCAAGTGGGGAGGAAGATGCAGAGGCGCACACCTGCTGAGGAGGAAGCAGGATGGGAGCAGGTGAGCAAACAGCAGCCCTAGGCGCAGCGTGGGGACAACCAGCAGCCAAGTCACGGGCGTGCCTGCGGTCTGGGAGTCGGACCGCAGCACAAGATTTTCCACATCGATCCTGTCCATCTCCTCAGCAGTCACTGTACAATAAAAATCAGTGATGACAAATTAGCATTTTCAAAACCTCTCACCTATGTATGACAGTGTAATACCATACAAATAAGTCAACAAATAATACATCTATACATGGAGCAAATATACCAGACGACTCATTGTTACTAAAATAACTACTACAAAACAAAGACCCAAAACTATTACTACTTAAGGATCAAATAATACTCCCAGACCATGGCCAAATGCGACCACCACATGTGACTATCAGTTGTACACAGGCTCTGAAGACATATACCACTCTGAAGACACTCTGCAGAAATATAAGTGATTACACTGAAGTTACATTTAGTGATTTACAGGAGATGCCTCTGAAGAGTTGTTCTCCATCTCTTCTTCTTCTCCATTTGTCCCAGACCGCCATGATGACTTCTCCCGGCCATAGCTCTTCACTGTAGAATTTACAAAACAAACATCTTAGACTCCTCACTTTATTAGCATTTCTCTACCAATTCCAGTCTCTATACAAACCCCCATCTATAGCGCCCAAAATGGTAATAATTGCCCCCTTGTGCCCCAAATGGCTCTGGGGCTCCCACTTGTGCACCAAGTTTTAGTCTTGTTTTGTAAACCAATATAGGAAGTAGTCAAATTCCCTGAGAAAGGATGTAGGTACACCCCCAAACTAGGTAGACAGTCCTCAATTAGGTAGGTGCATAATGCCCATTAGGTAGGCAAACTTATAGGTCCCCCAATAGATAGGTATTTCGGTCCCCTATTAAGTAGAAAGGTAGTTATATAGGCCTCAGAATAGAAATATAATTAGAAGTAGAAATATAGGCCCCTGTAGGGAGCTATAGGCCCCTGTAGGTAAATATTTGCCCTCTGTAGCCAGGCAGTAGCCCAGTGTAGCCAGGTAATTGCCCCTTGTAATCAAGTAGTATCCCCCTCTAGCCAGGTAGCTGCCCCCTCTAGCTAGTTTATTAGCTCCTGTAGCCAGGTTACAGCCCCTCTAGCCAGGTTATTAGCCCATGTAGCCAGGTTACTGCCCCCTGTAGTCAGGTTATTAGTCCCTTTAGTTATTAATATGCCCCCTTGAGCCAAGTTACTACCCCCTTTAGCCAGTAATATGCCCCCTTAGCCAGTAATATGCCTCCTCTAGCCAGTAATATGCCCACTTAGCCAGTAATATGCTCCCTTTAGCCAGGTTACTGCCCCTTTAGCCTGATTACTGCCCCCTTAGCCAGGTTACTGCCCCCCTTAGCCAGGTTATTGCCCCCTTTAGCCAGTAATATGTCCCCTTTAGCCAGGTTACTGTCCTCTTAGCCAGGTTACTGCCCATTTAGCCAGTAATATGCCCCTTTTAGCCAGATTGCTGCCCCCTTATCCAGTAACATGTCCCCTTATCCAGTAATATGCCCCCTTTAGCAAGTAATATTCCCCCTTTAGCCAGAAATATGCCCCCTTTAGCCAGTAATTTGCCCTCTTTAGCCAGGTTACTGCCACCTTTAGCCAATAATATGCCCCCTTAGCCAGTAATATGCCCACTTTAGCCAGGTTACTGCCCCTTAGCCAGTAATATGCCCCCTTATCTAATGAAAGTAAAATAAAGAAAGCTACTCACCTAACCACGATCTGCGCATCCAGGTCCTGTAGTTTGAGAATGGTGTAAGCGGTGTGACATCATCACGCCACTTACGCCATCACGCGGGGCCCGGAGGAGATGGGAGGTGATGAAAGCCGTTCATCACGCCCCCTGCGATGCTGATCTGTATGTAAAGTGCTCGGTGAGTGCTGTACATACAGGGGAGAAAGCAGGAGGGGAACGATCCATCCTGCCTTCTCCATGACTCCGACTGCGTGGCTGTTGTGAAACGGCCATGCAGTCAGAGGGATCAGCGGGCGGTGCCCACATCTAGGAGTGGCCCTGGCGCTCCAGGCCCACAGCAGCGGCCTGGAGCCCCGCGAGATTCGGGGCACAGGCAGTTTTATCCGGGGCTTGTGCCCCAGATAAAACTGCCTAGCGATGCCCCTGTTTAGTGGACTCTGTGATAACACTTACTAGTATAACTGGGAGGCCCTATGTTGGCACTTAACATTCAGGGCAGCAGGAAACACTATGAAAGGACTTGTATTCAGAAAGTACTACAGTATGATGACACTTATTTTAGGGGGTACTATGATATTGTTTATATTTAGAGTACCCTATGATGGAACCTATATTCATAAGTTACGATGATGGTATTTCTTCTATGATGATATCTATTTATGATGGCACTTTAAGTGCGTTTTATAAGTATTCATACTCCTTGAACTGTTCCATTTTTAAACGTTACAGCCACAAATTTAAAGGGGCTGTGTGAGAAACCAGAAAAAGTAAGAACACATAATGGAGGAACACTAAAGATAAGTAGTGATGAGCGATTACGTTGACTATCGTCATCGGGTCGATATTCGATATCGGCAATTATCAAGACGATTTCCGATAGTCGATAAATTTGATTATCGCCGATGACCATTAAAGTCTATGGGAGAGGGGAAACAACACCTTCATTCTTACACCCAAAAAGGGCTGGAGAAGCAGGAATTAACATCCACAACAGTCAAATGGATACGTCTACATCTTAGGCAACACACTTAGGTTATAAAAGCCACAGAAAAAAAAGTAACAGACCATTCACTATCCCGGGTCTTGCCCCACAGCATGACCCTTAAATCTGCTGCCCCCAAAAATTTAAAAAAAGGGGCGGAAAATGGAGTCTTTCAACCCCCCTTTTTATTTTGAACGGGACATTGACTAACCGTCCGGGACAAAAAGCATGACCCCCAAACCTGCATGACCCCCAATTAAAAAGTCCCGGGAAAAAGGACCCTTTTTAAAACCCCCTTTTAGTTGAACTGGACATTGCCCTAGACCGGGGCCTTTGGGTAACCTACATCTGTTCAATTTTTTCCTGTACCCCCCTTTTGTACAATTTAGTATTTTTAATTCTAGAAAAAAAAATTTTTTAAAATAGGGATGGAACCCCCCAACCCACATCTTTGTTTCTTTTTTTTTAAATTGTTTTAAAAGGGGGTTGCCCTCACTACGGGGATTCTAGCTCTTTTAAAAAGGATCTTGAAAAAACAATTTCATTTGCAATATGTGTCCATTAACAGTGTCCTCCCCTTTTCCCTGTTTTTAAACAGCCCCCCATCACCCTTAAACCACTTTTGAAAATTTGTAAAAGAAAAAAAAGCCCCTTTTAAAACCACATTTTTTTTAAAGAATAGGACCTGTATTTTAGTTTGCATTTCAAAAGCAAAATGCCCCCAAAAATTCAAAACATAACCCTTGATCCACTTATGACAATTGTGAAGAACAAATGTCTTTTTAAAAACAACTTTTTTTTAGAATAGGACCTGTAGTTTTTCCCCTTTTCAAAGCAGCATAAACCCAAAAAAAATTTTAAAAAATGCTTCTCAGCCACTTTTAAAAAAATTGTGAGGGAGAAAATTCCCAAAACTTAAAAAGCCACTTTTTCCTGTTCCAAAAGGACCATGTTTAATAGCTGACCCTCACACAACATGCCCCAAAAAAATTATAAAAATCACTTCTCCCCACTTTTAAAAATTGTGGGGGAGAAATCCCCCTTTTTAAAGAAGCCACTTTTCCCTGTTCCAAAGGACCTTTTTTTTAATAGCTGTATCTCACACCCAACCTTTGACCCCAAAAACCCAATTGACAATTTTAAAAAATTCAAAAAGATAAGTGAGTAAAGGGAATAGGGTTTTTTTCATGAAACCTTGGTGTCTTTTACACCCCTCCTCAAAAAAAGCAAAACCACAAAATGAATTTTTTGGGAACTAAAAAAAAATGCAGAAAGAAATAATCTTTTAAAAAAAAAAATTTTAAAAGAGGACCTTTTCTGTTTGAAGAGGAAAATAGTAGAACCGGCAACTAATTGTGCCCCCTCGGCAATTAAACCCACAACATCATCAAAAGATCCAGGGCTAAATTCATCTTGAAAAAAGCCCAAAACAAATCCACATTATCGTGAAAGCCAGATGCTTTTGCCCTGAAAATGACTCCTCCCCTGTACGAAGGCCCGCTCAAATTGACGCTGGCTGCGGGGCCCAGGACAACCCCTCTATGGCGTGGCGACGACCCTCGGGCCATTCCCCAAATTTTTGGGATCCCCAGAAGCCCGTTTGGGTTTCCGGGAAACACATCCAAAAAAAAAGGGTTGTTTAAAACGCAGAACCCTGCACCAGGGAATCTTAAGCGGGCCCTCTGGTGTTGTATGTGTCCCCTTTGCATTGCATCCCATTGGGGGGGGGTTGGAAAAATAAAGATTACCAGAGGTCACCCATTGGGGCCTTCCCGGGGCCACATTGCCTGCGCGCTGCTGTTTCCCCGGCTGCCCTATTTTGGCACTCTACTGATGGTCACTCGCTGAGGGTTTTTCCCAAAAAACCGTGACATTTGAGGAACTAAAGAAACCCAAAACAGATGTCTCCATTATCAATCAGAAAAGGTTTTCCTTTTCCGGGCTTTTTACTCTTTTATTTGGGTGGGGGGAAAGGGAAAAGTGCTGAGTTTTTTTTTTGTCCCGGGGAAAAATCCAGGGGTGGCCACCCAAAAACTTTTTGTTCTTTTTTAAAGGGCCTTTAAATGTGAGGATCATTTGGGGGAAAAATGACATCCAAGCACTCTGTGAGAAAAGGGGCCCTTTGATTTCCCAACCCTGGTCGGGGGGCACAAAAACTGACCCTTCCCCCTCTTCCTCCTCCCCCCCTAAATTCGCCCCAAAACCCTTTTTCCCAAAGGGCAGGGACGTGGGTTTAAACGTCCGGTGTCAAAAGGGGAATTTACCCCTCCTCCGCTTCCCCCGGGCAGGGTTTTCAACCAGCCCTGATTTGCCTCAATGATGCAACCCTGAGAGCTGAGGGCCCCCCTTTTGCACTACCCCTGGCCCCCGAACCACTGCCTAAGAAGACCGAAAAAAAATTGTAAACGGTGGGACCTTTTTGGTTTGGGGGGGAAAAAATGAAAGGCCCGTGCCGCATCTGTGTCCTCCCCTTTCCCCCCGTCATTTGGTGGGACCTAAATTTTCAAAAAAGGCCCCAACGATCGTTCCAAAACAAAAGATCAAGGGCATTTTTTCCCGGCACTGCCATTTTGGGTGGCTTTTTTAAAAAACTGGCAAGGAGGGTTTCGGGCCCCTTTTTCACCTGCCTCCCCTGGGTGGCTCAACACCCCGAGCCCCGCACCGCGGCTTGTCAGGCCAGTGTCACTTCGTACGCGTAATGGCTTTGGGCGCGCGCCACAATCGCGGAAGTTTTTGGGAGGGGGAATTTCAGCTTGTTCCCAAACGTCAACAATAACGGTTGACGGGGGGCCGGGCTGACGCTGCAACACGCCGGGCAGGACGAACCAGGGTGCGAACGGGGGAATTTGCGAACTCAAAAACCTTGACCCTTCCCTAAAACCCGGGGCGCTTTAGAAATTTCGGGATGACGAGGTTCCCATGACATGTGCCAGGAAAGGGATGTGCCCCCCCTCCCCGATTTTAAGGGCCCCAGCAGTTTTCGACCGTTATCGCACACCCCCTTTGGCCTGGCCCCCAAGGTTCTTGCCCACCCACCAGCCCCCGGTTTTTCCTTTTGCGGAGACCCGTCCACAGCCCCTTTAACCTGTGTGGGGACGGTCTCCAAGACAGATTAATTTCAACAGGGCCCCCTGGTTTCCCTTTTTTGGGCCCGTGAAGCCACCAGAAAACCCTTGGGGGGAAAAAAGCCCTGAAACCATCCCCCCCATTTTTGGGAAGAGCGTGCGCCGATTTTTGAGAGCCACCTTCACCACCGAGACATCCACCCGGGCTCACCCGGGCCCTGTCACAGAGATATGGGGCCCCTTTGGGCCGTGCTTACTATTCCATGTGTCTGGGCCAGATGGATTTTTTTCCCCCGGACACGAATCCCAAAACAACGCGCTTAAAATTTTTAAAAAAGACACGGGGGCTGGCCAGGCAGGGACGGCTTTTTTTTTTTTGGCAAAAAAATTGCCTGCCGGCATCTGGAAATTGGAGGCGGCAAGGGCCAGGGAAAAAAACCCGTGGGGGAAACCCCATCCTTGTCCACCATAGGGAAAGGCAAACTTTTTCCAAAGGGCCCAAAAAGCCGGAAATTCCCGACTTTCCGGGCTTTTGGCTTTGGGATGGTTTGGGTTTAAAAGTGTTTTTCCTTTTTTCTCCCCCAAAACCCTGGAAAAACAGGGGGCGGCTGCTAGACGGGGCCGCTGTAGGGCCGTGCAGGTCATCAAACGGGCAGAAGGAGAAGGGGTGGGAAAGGGTCTTGGTGTCCCTGGTGTTCCACAGGCGGGTGGGGGGGGCTAAAGCGAGGCAGATCCCTGATCATAAACTCGAGAGACATGGCAGCTGGGGAAACACTTTTGGGGGGGGGAAGGGGAGGAGGCGGAGATAGAGGGTGTGTCAGTGGTTGGAAGCCCGGCATCGGTGTGGCCTTTTTTGGCCAAGTGTTGCCTCAATTTTTTACTCATGCATTTCCCCTGCATTGAAGTAGACCCCTTGGGTTGGGGGTGGTTAAACACCTAAGAATTTTTTCCTCTACTTATTTCTGTTTTTAAAGGGCAAAAAAGGGGGCATATGACAAAACGCTGGGTTTAATCAAGGCTTGCCCCCCAAAGAAGGGCCCATGCTTTAAGGTTTCCGGCCCCTTTTTTACGGTAAAGCGAAGGGGCGGGGTTTTCCTGACCGTGGCTGGCAATCAAATCAGCGGGCTTCTGGACCCGCCCCCCCCTTTTTTTTAGGCGGGGAAAACCCCACTGAAAACCAAACCCCCTTTTCTTCCCCCCTCGTCCATGATGAAGCGCCGCAAACAAAAATTTTGCTGAAAAGACCAAAGTTGGATCCCCCAAAGGGCTTCCCTCATCATCATCAACACAGGTACCTTTTTTTGTCCTGACATTCTGCATCCCGAAGCTGGGGGGGGCTACAAGCCCAAAAGGGGCTGCAAAGGCCAATTTCCGACCTAAAAAGGGTTTTTGGGGCCCCATTGACCGGCTTCCCCTTCCCCTCCTCTGATTGCCTCAGTAACTGGCCCTCAAGCAGACAAAATTTATCCTCTTTGGCCTCTTGGGCTTTGAAATCCTTCTGAACCCAACCGCATTTTGTCATCAAAGATTCTTCCCGAAAATGGATTATCCACAGTGGTGGGTACAAAAGTTTACATTTGGGGGTGCCCCTTCCCCCTTTATGTTGGACGGATGCTGATGAAAAACCCGATTGACGACAATTTTGGCCCCTGACTGGGAAAGGGCGAGGGGGTAAGACTTTTCTTTTGGGTTCAGGGGGCATTTTAAACCCCCCGGGGAAAAAAAAGATTGGGGGCGCTGTTTTTGTTACTGAAATTCACAGGGGCCCCCGACCCCCAAAGTGACAGGCCCCGACGGCCCCGCAACCCAAAGATCCACTGGCTTTCGTTTGTCGCCACACAGGGGAAGGGCACCTTCTCCTTTGTACCTCTACCTCCAAGTCCTACCCCCCCCAACCCCCCCCTTTTTCCTTTCCGAAAACCCCCTTCAATTTTTGCTTTCCCTTTTTCAGAAAGATAAAAAATTTTTAGAGGGTATGGAAAAAGTTTTGGAAAAAGCTCCCTTAAAAAAAAAGACGGCAAATCACAGGGAACTTAAATCCCCCTAATTTCCAACAAACCACAAGGTTAGAAACGAAAAAGTTTTTTTTTGCAAAAAAACCTGTGAAATGCGGGCTGGTGGAAGAAAACCCTAAAAAACCCAAAACAAAAATTTTCCTCCCCCAAGGGCCCAGGGATTTTTAAAAAATGCCCCCTTAGGGGCTAGGAAAGGGTATTTTTTAACAAAAAAAAATCATACAAAATGGGGCTATCGGGACCAAACAGAGATTCAAAAAAACCCAATAAAAACTATTCAAAGTTTTCACGGGTGGAAAATGTGTTTTTTTTTCAGCAATTTCCCAAAAGAGAACCGTTACCTAAAAATTTTTCTTTTCAGAATTGTCGTACAAAAGTTGGGTATTTGAAAAAACTAGGGGCCCAAAAAATACAACAATTTAAAAAAATATTCGGATAATTAAAAAGGGATTTTTGCACCTATCAAATACCCTGCGGGGACTAAAAAAAATTGCTGTAATTTTAAAATTTTAAATGGGAAAGGGGCCCTATGAACAAAGCTGGCCGCGCCAAAGTGAAAAAAAAAACCTATCTGAAATGTAAAAAGGAAAAATAAAATGGGAGTTTTTGGGACCTATCAAATCAAAAAACCCGCAGGACTACAAAATTGCTGTTAAAATTTACATTTAAAATCAAAGGGGCCTCAATAACAAAGCTGGACGGGGCCAAAGTAAAAAAAAAAAAAAAACCTACTGAAATGTATAAAAGGGGAAAAAATTTAAAGGAATTTTTTGTTGGGACCCCATCAAAAACAACGGGGGGGTTTACAAAAAAATTGCTGTATTTACATTTAAGTGCAAGGTGCCGTCAAAAAAACAAAGGGTGGGGCGCGCCCCAAAATGAAAAAAAAACCTATCGAAATGTATAAAAAAAAGGATAATATAAGGTATTTTTTTAAACACCCCTATCAAATAAAAACCGGGGGTGACTACAAAAAATTTCCGGGATTTCCCCATTTTAAAGGGGCAAGGTGCCTCAAAGAAAAAAAGCCCGGGGCTGCCCAAAGTGAAAAAAAAAAACCAATTTTAAAAGTAAAACCCGGGTAAATAATAAGGTATTCCCCCCTTTTGGGGGAAACCCATCAAATACAACCCCGGGGGGTTTACTAACAAAATTGCTGTATTTCCCAAAATTTAAAATGCAAAGGGTTTCCTCTATGAACAAAGCTGGGGACCTTGGCGCCGGCCCAAAAATGAAAAAAAAACAAACCCATCTAAAAAGTAAAAGGGAAAAAATAAAGGGGGGAAAAAAAAAAAAATTTTTTGCACCCAATTCAATAAACGGCCGGGGGATACAAAATTGGGGTTGGGATTTACATTTAAAGTGCAAGGGTGCCCTCAAAGAACAAAAAACTTTTTGGTCCTTTCGCCCAAAAATTAAAAAAAAAACCTGTCTGGAAAAAGTATAAAAGATAATATAAGGTAATTTTTTTTTAAACCTTAATCAATTAACCAAAGGCGGTGACTACAAAATTGCTTTTAATTTAAATTTAAAAATGCAAGGGTTTTCCCCCAAGAACAAAAAGCTTTGGAAATTTTTTTTGGGGGGGCCAAAGGGGAAAAAAAAAAAAAAAAACCCATCTGAATTGAAAAAGGGAAAAAAAATAAAAAAAGGTTTTTTAAAGGGTTTTTTTCACCTATCAAATACCCCCTGCAAAATTACTTAAAAGATTTTGTATCCTAAAATAAAATTCCAAAGGCCTTTCACAACATACCAAATTTAAAATTTCAAAAAAGCAAACTTTAAAAAAAAAAACCCCTTTTTCCCAAAGCAGGGGTCCCAAACACAGCTGGGGTGTACAATATTTCCCCTCTCCTTTAAAGGGGCCAGCCTGTCTGTTTGTGTTTTGGCCCCCCCCCCCCCCTTTTAACCCCCCCCCCCCCCCTCCTCCCGGGGATTTAAAAAGCGTAAAAGCCCCCTTTAAAAAATTTTCCCATCTTAAATAAAAAAACTGGGAAAACTCCCAATCTACCTAAGTTCTAATGTTACATCTAAAAGCCCCTAGCTGTCGTGTGAACAAATAGAACTTTTTCGCTAGCTGTTTTTGGGGCAAAAACCGAGCACACGTCCTTCCTTTGAGACAAACTAACACAAATGAGCTAACAGGAAGGGCTGTTTTTATTTTAAAAAACCCGGCATGTGGGTTTTTTACCAATTTTTTTCCCCCAACCACCTCCCCCCGTCAAGACGTCGCTCACATTCCTGCCCCTATTCTGTAAGCTTTATTTGCTGGCCGCCAAAATTACAGGAAGCGCTGAAAATGGCGCAATATTAATAGATTATGCGCAGATTTTCACCTAAATTATCGTGTGATCGAAAAAATCTGATCACCATAAAAACCGTGCCGATTTCAACTTTGTCGATAATAATCGCTCAACACTAAAGATAAGCAGTAAATAAATGGCAAAATACCGCATTTAAACTACTTATGCCGTGTGAACACGGCATATTCCCAACGGATTTGTGAGCCGTATTGAGCTCACAAATCCGCCGTGAATAAGGGGCGGGATGGGGGCGGGGCCGGAGCGCGGCGGGGGCGCCGCTCCCGGCCCCATAGACAATGCATTATCTACGGCGCGTACGCACCGTAAATAATGTGCATGTCACTTTCTCCCCCCGCGGCGGATTCGCCGAGCGGGGAGGAGCGACGGATTCCACTGTTCTCTATGAGAGCAGTGGATTACCATAATTGCTGCCACGGATTGGCGCCGTACTGCAGCGCAAATCCGGCGCGCAGTACAGCGCCAATCCGCGGCAGAATAAGCCGTGTGAACGAGGCCTTACAGACGCTGTTCTATTTCATAATATTGCCATGTTGGAGCTTTGTCCTCACTGGGCTAGTGGGCGGAGCAACAGTTGCTAGGCAAGCTCTATGAAAACTACATTTCCCACAAAAACTGCTTCCTTCCAGTTGAGCTGTAAAGCCCCTCCCCCTCTGCTCCTCCCAGCGTCAGCGCTGCTGCCATCACTGGCTGTACAGTGAGCGGCAGTCAGTCACACAGATGTGAGCTATGAATTACCGTATTTGTGGGGCGTATTTCGGGTGTATTCCAGCACAATTATGCGCCGATATATGCCCCGCAAAGACACCGTGTAAACATATCCTGACACAAACACTCATAGCAGTGAGATCTACACTGCCGAGCCAAGCAGTCTCTCACACCACAGGTCTGACCTGGAAGTAAGTCTCAGAGCCCGTCCTCTGCCTGTACTCTGAAAATAGGATGGGTTTCTGGTGCAGAAGGAGCCACTTTCCCCCTTATATTAATTATCCCCTTGACAAAACGAGCAGACTGTGCTAAATTAAGGTATTAATTCATTTTATTATGGTCATATCTAATTTGTATTTTTTTTTCTTTGTTTCCTAATATGCCCCCTTTAGCCAGGTTATTGTCCCCTTAGCCAGTAATATGCCCCCTTTAGCCAGTAATATGCCCCAGTAATATGCCCCAGGAACAGTTCAAAGGTTGTGAATACTTTTGCAACCCACTGTATTTACTAGGACAACTATTCATAACACTTATTTTAGCAGCTCTATGTGTAGCAATAATTTAAATGGGTACTTTGTGTGTTACCATTGTTTTTGGAGTCATAGTGTGTGGAAGTGTTATATTTACCAGGAATAACGTGTGGCAGTATTAAGTTCAGGGAATCTCTTCAGTTTGACCTCTGTAAATGGCAATAACTCTACTTGAATCAATATTCTAGTAGAGTATGTACTACTTTTATATGTAAGGGGAACAGTAGGCTGCAGAATTGAGGGTCCAAATATGTCTAGGCAGCAAACTCTACATTTGTCAAGAGAATTCATTATAGCGGTATTGGCAGAATGAAGAAGCAAAGGGAGAAGATTGGTTCCAATTAGAGAAGGCTTTCTGCCTTTGACTTTATCTACTAATAAGGTGTATAGTGAGATAATGGGGCTCCTATTCTTGTTCAACCCTTTAACGACACTGGACATAAGCACTTTAGGGGGACTCAATGTTAAAAAATATTTAAAAGTGTAAAATATATGTAATATTAAAAGTTCTAAACACCTCATTTTGCCATTTTACAAAATAAAATAGATAAATGATAAAACAATATACACATATTTGGTATTGCCACATCTGAAAAAGTCCAATTTATTGAAATATAGCATAATTTATCCCGTACGTTGAGCACTGCAGAAGAAAAAAAATTCCAAAACGCCAAAACTGTGGGTTTTTTGGTCATTTCAGGTCCCCTAAAAACTGGAATAAAAGTGATTACAAAAGTGGAAAATGGTACCAATAAAAAGTGCATTTCAGGCTGCAAAAAATGCACCCTCACTCAGGTCTATGGATTTAAGTGCAAAAAAGTTATTGGTTGCAAAATGTGGAGCTGCGGTGCAAATTTCTAAAATACAAAATGGATTTTTTTATGGTATCATAACATAATGCAAACCCTACATATTTGGTATTTCAAGAATTGTATCAACCAGCAGAATACAGAGAACACATCATTTACAGCGGAGAGAGAACGATGTAAAAAAAAACGCAAACATGGAACAAGTACTTTTTTTTCCCATTTTGACCCACTTAGAATTTTTTTTTTGCAGTTTCCCAGTATATTCTATTTTACAGTGAATGACACCATTGGAAAGTACATCTTGACCCACAAAATAAAAAGCTTCATATGTCTATATAGATGGAAAAATAAAAAAGTTATGGCTCTTGGAAGGCGAGGAAGGAAAACAAGCGTGTCAACAACAAAAAAAGCGCTCAGTCCTTAAGGGGTTAAGAAAGAACTCTCAGCACTCTACTATCATTGATCAGACATTAGACTTGAATCTAATGCCTTTTCTGTGTGCCAATTTTTTTTATTTAATACATGTGGCAAAACACTGTAATGCAAGCCTTGCATACTTCATAATTCTTACTCCTTTCACTGTGCGTACTTTTTTTTTTCAGAATTTACATTAATGTATAGTGCATTTTAAATATCATATTTTGGTGATTAATTTGAGGATGTTTTTCCACCACATAATACACCACATTGACTGTCATTACTTATGGCACGTAATTATGGATTACCGTAATGAATGGGGCGCATTTCGCTCGCATTAGAGCGCAGTACGCCATGAAATACGTGGCCTCAATTTAAGCCGTGTGAACATAGCCTTACATGTCTTTTGTTGAATATTGTCAGCTTTAATTTTCTACATGAGACAAGAAAACCACTTAAAGACATCCATTACCCTGATTTTCTTTTTGTTTTTTTTTTATCTATATATACACATATGGTCAAACAACTGGACCAAGGTGCACAAAGTTTGGCACAAAGGTAAATGAGCCTCTTAGCTTTTAGACTGGGTTTCAACTCTCTAGGATCTACTTTTCTTGACATATTAAAAAAAAATTGGAATTCTCTGTGAATGGACTGCACCTATACTGAATCTGAGCATTCTCACCAGTTGAAACCCAGTTAGACCAGTCATGCCTCCAAAAAGAAACCTGCACTCGGATGGAAGACTGCGGCAGCAAAGTGCATGGTTGCTGTCCCAGCTGCTAAAACATCTCAGCAGACCCACGCCAATCTCCAGGCTGAACAGATGCATCACAGCCAGCAGTGGAGACTCCCCAGCAGACTGAGGGATGACTGCAGTCTTAGCAAGACAAATGAGCAGCAGAAACTCCACAGCAAACCTAAGCCTGTTTCCAGGCTGACGAGTATCTAACATAGTTTTTAACCACACACACAAATAACAAACAATTAAGCAAAATAGTCCAGTGCAAAGTGTGCAAGTATATGTGTATATACATATATCAGCCTATCTGCATGTTCACACGTTTGTAAACATGCATGCTAAACACTTGCTAAACACTTAAAACACATATCAACTCATAAATAGTCATACATACATTGGTTCACAAGAATAATAGACATATTATATATATAACTCTGGACTGTAACTTCCCCATAAGTAATAGTTCTATTCTGCAGACAATTTCATGTTACTGAGTGGACAGTGGTTAAAGTATAATAGTGTTCTGGACAACAATATCCACTTCAAGAGAAGGAAGTATTTTCTGTTTGTTACTTTGTGTACTATAATTTCTTCTTATAAAGAAAAGTGTAGACTTTTACACAGAAGCAGCTATTAGAGCACTTACCTTATTATCTCCCCAGCACTGGGCATCAGAGACAGGACATAAAGGGAAAGTGACTGTACAGGCTGCACTGGACTTGCCTTGCAGGAAATTTGTAGCTGCTTTTAACACCATGAAGTTTTTAACATACTTCCTGAAGTCATTTACCAAACCAAAGAAGAAGTTCTTCTGAACTCCTACAGGCTAAAAATAACCAAGCAAATCTAAAGTCACAATAACTCCTGAATTTATACCTAAATACCTCTTAGTGCATTGTAAGTATAGGCTCACTGTTCAAACTTCTCATGATACTATGGTGTATTTAAGAAGCTAATGTCTAAAATAACATTATGAACAAAGTATATCTGCCTATGGATGACATTAAACTGCCTATACCTGCCTCTCTGCCTATATCTGCCTATATCTGCCTCTCTGTATATCTCTGTATATTTTATATGACAAAAGTATTTATGTTGTATTTTGTTAATAAAACAGCTGCTGTGGCCAATTTAATCCAGTCAGTTGTCAGTGTGGTTATTTCATGTGGTTGCAGCAGATGGTGAAAGGGAGCGTTTGGGTGAGTAGAGCTGAACAAGCATAAGGACTACACAGGGTCATGCTCGCAAGAGCTTACAATCTATTAGAGTGTATGGGTGAAACAAAGGGTGAGAAGTGCTTGGTTTACAATTGTCCAACCATTTTACATAAAAGTGGGGTAGTATACATAAAAAAGTGGAGGAACCTGTCATCCCAACCATGCATCTATATACAGATAAGTTCCTGTGGGTGCCAAAGTGCAGGAAGTGATAAATGTGTGACCGCATTTGGGAGGTTAACAATTAGGGATCTTGGTAAGCTTGTTTAAGAAGATGAGTTTTCAGAGCGCACTTAAAACTGTGAAGGTTGTGAGTGTGCCTGATCACATGGGGTAACAAAGAACGCAATAGTAGGTTCCTGGAGCAGGCACAGGTCGCAGCACAGTAAGGGGATGTCACAGCAGGGGTCACCCTGCGAAGCCAGAGCTTCTAGTGTCATCTAGTGGCCATGTGTTGACCACCAAGCCAACGGTTCTCGAATGGTTGACTAGGTCATCCACTTTCTCCCAGATGACATCTGACAACCCTAGCAAATAGTCGGTGAGTCTGTAAGACACAACCTTTAGTTGGCATGGCCCAGGAGCAGGTCAGAGGCCCTCATCTGTCCTCAACCCACTTCTGTCCTGTTCGGTTCCCACAGCCAGAGCACTGCTATGTGCTATGGGCTCTGCGCCACTATAGAGTGAGGATGAATTATTTGAGGATAGTGGGCAGCAAAGAGGTGGGGAAGACATCCGCTGCTTCTTTCAGAAGCGGGCAAGTAGTGGTGAGGAGAGAGTCATGGGGGGTTATGTTGTGAGCAGTCAGGCTCTGTACAGCGACACCGTTGAGGAGGACATCGGTGACAGGAAAACACTAATCGATGTAGCCGATCGCACTTAGAAGCTGGGTGAAGCAAGCAAGGCTGGGACAAGGTATTCTGGTGCCCTAGTTAAACAAGGCAAAAAGTGCCCCCCAAATGGAAAATTCAGCCCACTCCATGCCTCCTTGCGCTCTCTTTTCTGCCTGGGATGAAGTGGCAACCTAGGCGGTCACCTACTTTCGACTACCCATCGACCCAGCCCATCATCATCGGAGAAGAGATCGTCAGCTTGCGCGTCAGGCAGTGGCGCAGCCGGCAAGTCGGTAGTGTGGCCGGGAGTCAGCAGGGTGGCAGCAGTGCGGGGTCGGAAGCCAAACGGCCACGATTTAGACCACCCACTTTGCAGGTCCCAGAAAATAGCGGTGCAGTAGCTCACCGAGACAGCGGCGGTAACAGTTAGTGTGGAGCATTGGTGGTAAAATCACCTACTCGGTGGTGTGGCAGTTTTCTGCCAAAACACCGGAGGAGGCTAACATGGCTATAGGTAGAATCTGTGGGCAGAAAGTAAAGCGTTACCAGGGACCTAACGTTGGCACCACAGTCCTGCATCAACATATGCAGCGTCACCATACAGTGGCCTGGGAGAAACGTGTCTCAGATGTGGTGGTCCATCCTGCCTCAGCAGAAGCATCCGTGCCACGTCTCCCATTTCAGGCAATCGAGGCTCCACCACCTCTGCCAAAGGGAGTTGTCTGTCTTTTACATCATCTCCTGGTCCAGATGCTCCTGCTCCTTGACACTCATGGTGCCAGCAGTTGTTCACCGAGGCGATTGCCAAGAGACAGCAGTATGTGTGCTCCATGCTCCTGTCCAAATTGATGGTACTGCAGTCCCTCCCTTTTCAAGTGATGGACTCTGCACTGTTCAGAGAACTGGCCAAGAAAGTTTGCGTGCACTTTAGCCATTACTACACCGCCAAGCACACCCTCCTTGAGCTGAACAGAACAGAGAAACTATGAACAGAGAAAAACAGAGAGAAATCTATGAACAGAGCAAAACAGGGAGAAATCTATGAACAGAGCAAAACAGGGAGAAATCTATGAACAGAGAAAGGCCATAAATGATTTCTTGATGATCCAAGCCAACAGGGATACTCCACTGTGTAGTTTTTATGTCATCCAGTGGCAGCTCATGTGGGACACCTGCCGTTTGCACAGACCCTTTGAGGAGGCCATGTTATTTGTCAGTCGCCAGGACTACGGGATTAATAACGTCATTCCACTGCTTCATGTCTTGGAACAGATGCTGCAAAATCTGTCTGGTCAAGGGACTGGACACATGGCGACTACATCTCACAGCCACATGAGTCTAGTAGGGGCCGAACTGGAGGAGGAGGTGGAAGACATTGGAGAACAAGCAGTGTCTGGCGAAATGAGTGTTTTTTCTACTCAGGTGACAGGAGAGGAGCAGGATCACCTGGAGGACGGGGAAGACGAAGAGGATGACCTAGACACAACGTGGCAGTATACAGTGGAGATGGAGGCAATGAGTCCCTCAGAGTCACTTGCACAGATGGCCCGCAGCATGCTGATTTGCCTGGCTAGTGACAGCCGAATTGTTATCATCCGGCAGATGGATGAGTTCTTGCTCTCCATCGTCTTGGACCCTCGCTACCGGTTCAAAATGAAAAGGACAAACACAACCGATTGTGTATTCGGAGAAGCCATAAGGCTAGTATGGGATGGTCCTTTGTTTGCATCAGGATTGTCCGATGACTAGGTAGCCAAAAGCAGGAGTGGATACAAAACACAGAACACATGCAAATATTCAATTTACTTATTTTTGGTATCAACTCCTGTTTCTTTTTGGCTTTAGCAATGATGGATTATTGACCATTTAAAAGCGGACAATGAAGGATCAAAGGAAGGGCAAAAAGATCAGTGATGTCAATGCAAAATTACTGACGACACCCTCTTCACTTTTTTGGGGGGCTCTACATGTATCAGCGTTTAACAGAATCACCACAATAAGTGAAAAGATTAACTGTTTGCCACAGATAGCAATATCCCAAGAGACTGAAGTGGCTGGATTTGAGATATAAGTATGGCTAAAATATACAAACACTGGATTTGACACAGAATTCTCCACAAAAAGTGGATAAATTAACTGTTGGCCACAGATTAAAATATCCCCACAGTCTGAAGTTGATGGATTTCAGGCGTGTATGTGGCAGAAATACGCACATCCTGTATTTGACTCAAATCCCCCCACAAAAGAAGAGGATAAATTAACTCTTGGGTATAAAATACCCTACAGAATAAAGGAGATGGAATTCAGACATATATGGGACAGTAATACACACACCCTGTTTTTGACTCCTAATTACCCCACAAACAAGAGGATTAATTAACCCTTGGGTATAAAATACCATACACAGTGAACCAGATGGAATTCAGGCATATATGGGGCTGAAATGCACACACCCTGTATTTGACTCCTAATTACCCCACAAACAATTTTTTTATTTACTACTTCCATCCCCACAATGTTATAGAAACATTGACATGATAGTACCAGTAGTTTTAAGTAGTTGTTGCAAAGAAAAAGAGGGTTCGCCCTATCACTCCTCTACCACCTCTCCCTTCGCCATATACAGTTACACTGACAGGTATAAGAAACTGAAATACAGAGCAATGCAGAAGTATTGAAGTGTATACTAATACCACTGTCAGCTGACATGAATAAGAATGATTATCTTGTTAGAATGAAACCCATCAACGGGTGGAAAGTGTTTTTTTCCTCAGTTTTGATTGGTTATATTGGATACATTTATACACAAGCTAAACTTATTGTGCTATATCTTTAGAGGCGTTTGTGGACAATTGCCGTCCCTTTTTAGGGATTGCAGTGTTTTTGACTTCATATCATTTGCATATGTTTTGAGTCTATATACATTGTGACAAGGCACAAGGTGACTAGTTAATGACTTATATGTGCCTGACCTTGCCGAAGTAAGTTGTTAATCTTTGGGATTAACCTTAGGGCGTGTCCCCACGGCACGGGTTTTCACCTGGTTTTTCAGACCGTCTGTAAACTGGGTGACAACTTTTAAAATTAACCTTAATGGAAAACCCGCGCAGCAGTCCCCACTGCACGGGTTTTCCGCCAGGCGATTTTTCAGACCGCCGGTGGTCCGAAAAATATTGAGCATGTTCATTCTTCTGCCCGGTTTTCAGGTGGAATATGAACATCTAAATGCGAGGGGGGAGGGCTTCTCTCTGCAAACAGCGGAGAAAAGTCATTCCCTTGTGGCGTGTGCATGGAATTTCCGACCAGTATTTGCACTGTGCCTTGCACCTATGTCTAGGTGGTTTGTATACTAACATTGTGTTGGCATGGTGGTTAGCACCATTACCACATTACCTTACACCGATGGGGTTACGGGCTTGAATCCAACCAAGAATACAATGAGGAACACAATATTTAGATTCAGACACTCCTTAAATATAATCAAAGGGTAACTGTTTTCATAGATTTCCATGGAAGCTTATTAAGAAAGGAGAAGTGACTATTACAGTATCAGAGAATAGAAAAAAAGTACAGTGCAGTATTGTTACAGAAGTCCCATTAAGATATAGTTTTTGGATCCCGTTCGTGGCATCTGTTAGGATACCACAAAAATTCATCCTGACAGATAGCACAACAGGCCGAGACTGACCTAAATTCTACCATAGGGCACAAAGTACTGGCCAGCGCATACTTCTAAAACACCCGCTGTATTGCGGCACGTACAGTACACACCGCAATACGTTGTGTTAACATACCCTTAATCCCAACAGATACCATGAATGGAACCCAGAAAAGAGATGTGAATTGAGCCTTTGACACAGCTGCAAGTGCAGGGAATATGTGTACCCAAAACATCCCCCTTTTTCTCAACACATTAAATCAATTATACATAGAAAGTGCAAAACAATCAGTTGGCAAAACAGATATAGATTCAAAAATCCAAGTTTATTTAGCTATCTACAAAAGCATTGGATGATGCAACTGACATAATGTTCGCCATATTCAGGGTAACTGCAGCATTTCTGTCCCATATGCAAATTGTAGCAATAAATCTACAGCTGAAATCTGCACCAATTCCTGTGGGTTTTGGCAAATATTTGTTGTGGATTTTGCTGCATAAGCAAAGCAAATCCGCAACAATAAACCTTGATTGCAGGTTTTGACCTCCCAATTAAAGCATACATGCCAACTCTCCCGTTTTTGGCGGGGGGTCCCGCTATTTGGGGTCCCCCCCGCCCTCCCGGGGGAGTTGGCATTCCTCCCGCCGCTAGCCTTTAAATGACCGCGGCGCCGGAGTAGCGCTGGTGCGCTACTCTGGCGCCGCCGGTCCGTTCCCACAGGCGGGTTAAGCGGGCGCTGCGCCCGCTTCACCCGCCCGGAACCTCACTGAGCAGGGAAGAGGCAGAAGGATCGCTCCCTCCTCCCCCTGTATGTCCGGCGCCGCTGTGCACCGTACATACAGGTCAGCGTCACAGGGGAAGTGACGCGCGGCTGCACTCATTTCCTCTGTGACACTGCTGAGGAGATGTCCAGGAGCGGGCCGCTATGCAGGAGCCTGGTCAGGTAAGTGGATTTTATTATTTTATTTTTATTAGTTTTAGGGGGTGCTACCTGGCTACAATGGGGGGCACTACCTGCCAACAGAGGGGGCACTACCTGGCAACAGAGGGGGCACTACCTGGCTAACAATGGGGGGTCTACCTGGCAACAGAGGGGGCACTACCTGGCAACAGAGGGGGGCACTACCTCACTAACAATGGGGGCACTACTTGGCTACAATGGGGGGCACTACCTGGCTACAATGGGGGCACTACCTGGCTACAATGGGGGCACTACCTGGCAACAATGGAGGCACTACCTGGCTACTAAAGGGGGTACTACCTGGCTACAATGGGGGGGGGGTCTGCCTGGCAACAGATGGGGCACTACCTGGCAAACCATGGAGGCACTACCTGGCTAACAAGGGGGGCACTACCTGGCTAACGATGGGGGCACTACCCGGCCAACAAAGGGAGCACTACCTGGCAAACAATGGGGGCATCTACCTGGCAACAGAGGGGGCACTACCTGGAAAGCAATGGGGGCATCTACCTGGCCAACAGAGGGGGCACTACCTGGCAAACAATGGTGGCACTACCTGGCAAACAATAGGGGCATCTATGTGGCTAACATAGGTGGGCATCTACCTGGCTAAAAATTTGGCTCTACCTGGCTACAGAGTGGGCATCTATTTGGCTACAAGTGGGCAGCTACCTGCCTGTAAGGGTCTCTACCTGGTTATGGGGGGCTACTACCTGGCTATAAGGGCATCTACCTGGCTTTCTTCCAAAGCCGTTATGCAGTTAGGTGGAGTGGGTGTGGCTTTTTGAAGGGGCGTGGCATACCGTCAAGATGGGCGTGTCCATGCAAATTTTTGCCGCGGCGCGCTACGCGCGCCGCCCACTAATATCTCCTGCTTTTTCATTTTCAAAAGTTGGCAACTATGAATTAAAGTCAATGGGGAAAAATCCACAATAAATCTGCAATGTATCTGCAACAGAAATTGCCATGCTGTGGAATTAAAATCTGCACCGCCGGTCAATTTCCATGCAGATTCCATTCAGATTTTTCAGTAGCATGTGAATGAGATTTATGAAAATCAAATCCACGCTGCTGTTACTGTACTACTTTGTGGATTTTCTGAACATAGTAGGTCTCACTTATGAACACTGTCTAACAGTAGTACTATTTTAGTTGCCCTTAGCAACCGACCACAGCTCTGCTTTTATTTCTTAAACTGTTCTGGGAAAATGAAAGCTAAGTTCTGAAAAATGAGGCCCTAGCTTTTTTAGATCAACTGCTTGGCTTACTTTGTACCAAAATTGTATTCCAGATTTGTGGCACCATTCTGGTGTAATCTTTCAGCAGTCGTGCACATCTCCAGCTAAGCCCCGTCCTTTTTTCAGGTCAATCACAAAAGTTTCTAAAGCACATAATAAATGTGTCTGTGACAAAATAGAGGAAATTTGTAGAGTGATATGTAGTATATAGGAGTTGATGGTATGGTATACTACTACAGGGTTAAAATGTTTTAATAATGTAAATTGCTATTTATATTGTTTTCTATTATCACTGCACTAAGAATGTTCTAGAACTGACCTCTTTTTCGACCCTGTGTGCAGTCAGGAGCTTCTAAGCAGGTCTGTGAATCCAGGTGTAATATGTTATAGAAATGTAACTATTTGCAGCTGCTCAAGGCCTTGGCGAGAGTAACCTTAACAACACCAGGGTGGGGTCAGATTAGGAGGTTATAAAAGATAGGTACACTTATTATTCTGGGTCTTTTTCCCAACAAGGGGTCTCTATGGGCCTCTGTCCACTGGAGTGGGTTTGCTATGGATCTCTCCAAGGGAGCTAGTCTCTGCACTGATGTCCACCTTCACGGTGTCAGTGTGAACAACTGCAGAGCTCAGCTTTAACCCCTTATCTTCCCTGGCCGCATGGGAGTGGGACAAGATAGAGTTAGCTCAGCGAGGGACTGTGTTTAGGAACATTATTATCCTGCCTCAGTCTACAGAGTGGCTGCTCATTTCTACACCGCACATCAAGGACACCTCACACACCACCACACATGTGGGCAGTTGAGAGAGAGACCATCTACAGAGTGTGCCCTGGGGAAACAACTACCACCATCATCTCCATCCAAGTGCAGACCACTTTTTCACTGGTGCCGGGCCACGAAGGAGAACGAGAGGTGCGGGTAGGGAAGTGTCTAGCCATCTTGACAAGGATCGGGCCTGGGGCTTGTGTCTCGCAGCTCCCGTCTCCGTCTCCTCTGCCTCCCTCCGGGCCGCCCTGGTTGATCACAGATATACTCCAGTATTCTGGCATAAAATTGTTGCAGACTTTTGTGCAAGCCTCATTTGCTCAAGTTGCTTTTATGCCTGAGCTTGACATTTTTCTAAAAACTCTGTGGCGATTAGCACAAAGGGGTATGGTCTCAACAAACCTCCACATTTGCTAAAATTTAGACGCACAGACACAAAATTTAGATGCGACAAATGTATTAGACCTTAATATATTTGATGTATCTTACTTATGCGCAGTTTTCATAATACAGTATTTAACTGCGGTCTTAAAGGGATTGTCTCACCATGCTGTTTCAGCCAACTAGCTTCAGACTTGCACTGTCTGTTGAAATTTTTTTGTGTCAATTTTTATATTTTAAATTTCTACTATGCTAAATGAAATGAATTTTAATCAGATATTGATTGCTATTTAAATTTGCTTGCATCCTATACTCTGCATATGGCAGTAGCCAGCAACTGAGGTCTCACCAAACAACATCACTACAATAGTTTATATTCACTAAAATACTATTTTAACAACTTTTATTTTATTTCTAGCCGGATGTGATTTGCTTGTAATTACTGATACTACTATGATAACTCCATAACTACCTGACTGAGAACGGGATTTATGGTAGATACTTTATTGGTTTTATAATTTTATATGATGTTATATTAAATTTATTTTATTTAATATAGTTTTATAATTATCTCAAGTTAGTTTATATTACGTTAATGTTATTAATTTGGAAATAACATTTTAATATTTCCATATTTTTTGGCCTATTGGTATGGATTAGTCTGACACTCTTGCATCACATTCTGTTGAGCCACATGTGTAAAGATGTCTAATTCTATGAATGTGGCATGACCCACCCCTTACGAATACAAAACTGTTTAGGATGTCGAATGTGTGCAAGTTCTTGGCAAAATTTGTTGGATGGAGCAATGACCACACCAGAAAATTTCTTCAGCTCTATTTATGCATGTCCCCAGGATCGGACTGGCCCATAGGGGAAACTCCTGATGGACCCCTGAGCATGGTACAGGTACATGGCACCTAAAGTTGTTTTTTAACTTCATATATATTCTCAGAAGAGGCAAAAAAGCATAGAAGGAGTGGTAAAAAGCAAGAAGCAGAGGCATGTAGTCATTTGCAGTAGCCGTAGGGTGAGCCCTTAAAATAATCTCCACTGGTGAGCCCAGAAAAACTCAACTGGTGGGCCCCTAAAGCCAATTCCACCTTTGGGCACTAGGCAACCTAGTCCGACACTGCATGTTCCCCATTATTTACTGAGAAGCTAAGGAACACAGCAAGGCGCGAGTCACTATTCCAATCTCCACTGTAAGAGTTGTGGCCAGTAACTAGAGAAACGTGTGCAAAGAAAGAGATTACATCTACTCCTAACACTGAAGTGAAGCAAAATCAGAACAGCAATGTATTTGGTAATAGCCTTCATATACCTTTGCCTACATGTTTAAAGCTAATTTATGAAATGGGCATACTACTTTAACCCCTTACTGACACAGGCCGTACTTACTGTATACGTTCTAGTACCAGTAAGGTGCTATGTAGTGGGATTATTCAGTAATTCTACAGCATGGAAGGCTGGTGTCAGCTGCTAATTGCAGCTGACATTGAACGCTAACAGCATGGAATAGAGCCAATTCTATCCCTTACTGTTTAACCCTTTAGTCATCATGGCGATGGCGGCTGCGGCATCTCACAATTACACCCCCTAATGGTCAAGTCAAATATTAAAAAATTAAAATCACTCACTTTGCCCCTTTTTTTCCCTTTAAGTTACACATAATTGGTATTGCCACATCCGTAACAGCCCGATCTATTTAAATATAAAATCTTTTATCTCATACGGTGAACACCATAATAGAAACAAATACAAAACTTGGTATTGGAATAAAAAGTGACCAAAAAAGCACACTTCAAGCAACAGAAAAATTCACTCAAGTCCATAGGTGGAAGAACAAAAAAGTTATTCGTCAAAGAAAATAGCAATGCAGCGCAAATTCATATATGTGTATATATATGTTTTTTACACATTCCACCCCACCTAGAATTTTTGGGGGCTTTTCAGTACATTTTATAGTATAGTGATTGAATATTTCAGCCTGTAAAAAAATGCAGCCTCCCTCAGGTCAATAGATGGAAGATAACAAACCACAAAAAAAGTTGGGAAATGATTAAAACTTTGCTTATAATCTCAACATTAATCAATAAAACTATATTCACAAGAAATAAAAAAAAACTAAACTGTCTCTACCCATACCCCTATGAAACTATTTACTCCCTCCCTATCACAAAGATTATGGGTTAGCTGCACTGATAAGAGTGCCCCCAACCAGAACCTAGTCCTGGCTACATTCCCTATTATAACCTCTTGGCCCAAAATTTACAGAACAGAAGAAAAACTCAGGGGCCTTCTTACAGTAAAGTAAAACAGATCAAATTTTCCAATCAATCACAAAAGACAGTAAATAAATATGTTCAGATGTGTTTCCCCCCATAATTATCTAGGCTTCATCAGAGAACAAAACATGTCATCAAATTGGAAAAATAAGGATCAACAATCCTGGTAATCAAACACAGAGTCAATGAAGATAAACTTAAAGATATTTCAATGTATATTATTAATGCACTAGACACCATTAGAAAATACATTTCCCGCAAAATAAAAGCCCTCATATGTCTATGTAGACAAAATATCTATTTATCAAAAATAAAAAATATATGGCTCTTGGAAGGCGAAGAGTAAAAAAATGAAGAGCCATATGATAATAACCGGCTGTCAGGAAGGGCCTGATAAGTTTTCCCCAATGTACTCAAAAAAATACACTTTTTGGTGGATTTTATGACACATTTCTCGTGCAACTAGAATAGTGGATACGCCCCATTATTTTGAGAGACGCCACAAAGACTACATCAGAAAATCAAATGAAACTTGCAATAACTTTTATTAAAAAGTGTGTACAAAGAAATTTCTATGCTTACTTCACCCAAACTTTTTTATGTCCATATGATTCATAGATCACATGATTTAAGTCCTCGTTGAATCACATTATTGTAATGTTAAACAAGCGACAGAAAAGCCACAAAGAAAATATTTCACACATTAACACATGCAATGTTTTTAAGCAGGTACAAAACAATGGCGTTTTAAGGGACAGAAACATCCTGAGCTACCTGGACAAACACCACAACTACAGCATGCTGCCTTTGGAACAATGCCACTGACCCAAAATAAAAAAAAATGCTTTAAAGAAAAAAGCAAGTAAAAAATTCCCCCCCCCCCAAAAAAAAATGCTTCATTTTCTTCCATAAATGTTATGTGTGACCAGCCTTAGGGTAGATTCACACATTGCCGTTTTGCCCCCCGAAAAAATAAAAAAATACTAAAAGGACATGCTTTTTCCAAGCATTTTTGGGTTTTGTTTTGTTTTGAAAAACTACAGCTTCCAGGTTTTAAGTGAATAGGAAAATATAAAAAGCACTACAGAAATTGCTTTTACATTTATGTTTTTTTTGCACCTTGGGTATATTTTTCATTTTTGCATGCTGTAAGTGTGGTGTTTTTAGACAGTTTATAGGATCTTCTAAAAAAAACCACACATTAAAGGAATGGGTTTTTTATTTGGGGGAGAGGGAATTAAAATTTACATGTCAAAACATTATACCTTCTGTACAAAAGAAGAATTTCTCACTACAATGATTCGCTTTTAACATGCAAGAAAAGGTATTAGAAGATATTACCGAATGCATTGCTTGTATCTACTGCTAGTAGATACATTGCTTGTATCTACTGGAAGGCTTACATTGCCGCCATGTTTTCCATTTTACTACTTTACTTTAAGTAGTAAAACCACCATCTTTGTACTCCCATTAGTATTGTTTATACAATACAAAAGGGTGAACGCATGATGACGACCCCTAGTGGTCAAGCACACTAGGTGCACTCAAAGTACAAGTGAAAAAAAAGTTTACGTGTAAAAAAAAAGAAAAAATATTATAAATTCAATTCACCCCCCCTTTTTGTCATTTTAAAATAAAAATAAATAATAAAAAAACTTAGAAATAATTGGTATCGCCATCCTAAAAAGTCTGATCTATTAAAATATAACATCGATTCTCCCATATGCTGAACACTGTAGAAGAAAAAAATTCCAAACGGCAAAATTGTGGGTTTTTTTTTGGCCATTTCAGATCTCCTAAAAATTGGAATAAAAATTATCACAAAAGTCGTATCTATCCCAAAATGGTATCAATAAAAAGTCCACAAAAATGCCCACTCACTCAGGTCTATGGATGAAAGTACAAAAAAGTTAAGAAAGTGGTGCAAAACCCTACATATTTGGTATTACCGGAATCATATCAACCTGCAGAATACAATATATATACATAATTTATACTGGAGTGTGAATGACGTAAAAAAAAAAAAATCATGCAAACATGGCGCAAGCACATTTTTTTTTCACATTTTAACCCAATATATTCTGTGGTAGGGTGAATGTCACTTTTAAAAAGTACATCTTGTCCCACAAAATAAAAGCCTTCATATGTCTATGTCGATGTAAAAATAAAAAAGTTATGGCTTTTGAAATGCAAGGAGGAAAAACTAACATGTTAACAAAAAAAAATGCTCGGCCCTTAAAGGGTTAAAGTCACAGAGTGTCAGAAAAGATATGAAAATGAGCCACATTTTCATTCGCAAAAAACCTGAAACAATTAAGACCATGCTGTTCTCAAACTGCTGTTTTGACAATGGAAACACTCTACGAGAACTCTGGTCGAATGTTTTTTCTTATCCTTCATATAGCCTAGATTTAGACTGCATTATCATCCCTTCAGTTTACTTACAATAAACTTTAACTGCTCTATCTGAAAGCAGGATATGTAAGAGGGAAAGAAGCTAAACTCTGTGATATATAGGATAATATAATTTGGAGCAGGATTTCTGAGAAAAAAAAGCAGAATAAATAGTTAAGAGACAGTGAAAGTGTTGCTTACTCCGCCCACATACAGTGATTGACAGCTTTCCCTGATTCAGTGTGTGTACAGAGGAACCTGTCAATCACTGTATATGGGTAGGATAAACAGCCTGTTTATGATTTATCTGCTATTTACTCAGAAATTTTTGCTACTCTTTTTAAAAAATAATCTCATCCTAACTAAGCTACAATAGAAACTCTCAATTGCATCTTAGACCAGTGGGCTTCTTATTCTTACTTGTAACTGTAATGTATCCTCTCTTATCCTATTACTTGGCTATTTAGGATCAAATATTAAAGAGGTTCTTCTGGAGGTTTCCCAGCTTTGTGACTTTACCTTGTATCAATAGACAAGTCATCCTCTCCTAGTTAGCACAATAAAAAGATATAGTCCATCAAGTTCAACTTAAGGTAGGAAGAAGATGTGGATGAAGGGAGGGGTGTACACAATTTTAAACTCTATTTCCTTCTATTGATCCAGAATATGGAACTCATAAGGCATAAACGAATCTGCCTTAAAATATCTTATCTACCTTCTAACAATACTTTTTTTTTACAGCAATATTAGTATTAATATTGGTTAGTTGTAAGTAGTTATTTAAATCTTTTTTTTTTTTTTTGAAGACCTTAACCGTTCCTGCAGTGACCACCTCCTGGGGCGGCTATTCGACAGATTCACAGTTATTATGTTAAAAAAGGATTGTTTAATATGAAATAACCTTTCACCATAATCTGTGTAGTAACAATTTATTTACTTATACAATTTAATCATGTATCCCCATAGATGTCTCTTCTTAAGACTAAATAAGTTTAAAAGTACTAAATGGGTCTGCAAGTGATAAGAAATACCAAATTTTCATTAATTAGACTATTTTTCAGACATATCAGGTTTTTCTACCAAATGTTTTTGGGTCTAAGGTTCTGAGGACCTGCTTGGTACACCCCAAAGGCAGGTGTTAGATTAAGTGTAAATGTCTTTCTACTTAAAAACTACGATTTAGAATATATATATTAAAAAACAGATGCAGTTTTTGGAGGTTTGCTAGGAAGATGTTTACTGTGGTAAGATGTTTCCTGCACTTAAGTTTGTGGAATAGTTCAGGCTCCAGGTTTGGGAAGTTACCACACAATGACAATAAAATGCAATTTCCTGCTGCTGGAGTACATCTCTAGATTTTTATTGCCTGATAAGCTGTTGATAATAAGAGAGCACTGGGAAACTGATAGTTTCATGTTGTACCAGGCAAAAAGCCAAATTCCTCCTCTGATAGGTATGATTCCTCTTCACATTCCCAATACACAGTAGAAAACAGTCAAAGTGAAATTGAATTTAGAGAAGAAATATTTTCCCATTTTAGCTAGTGAGTTGCATTTAACCATTACACTCCAGGAATTTTAAAGAACTCATATATTACACTTATTTAGAGGCTGATAATGATCTTTTATGTCCATAAATAAGAGCATATAAATTCTGTGTTTTTGAAGCATACCTCCAAAGAGAAATTAAAAAAAATTGCAGTCTTCTTTTAGTAAGATCTTTGTATACCATACAGTATACAGCACTTACCTTCAAAACTGAACTGTTTGTGCTATAGACCGCTTCTTCTGAATGCACTATTAGGGAGTAATCATTGTCTACCATGTTATAGTACAGTGGTCCCTCAAGTTAAAATTAATTGGTTCTGGGATGAGTATAGTATATGTAGACTATTGTAACATGAAACCATAACTGTATCGAAATAGTAATTGGTTCTACAAACCTCCAAAATATCAGCATAAAATAATACAAAACGCAAAATACAAGAAATTAATTAGACACTAAGACACAATCAGTCCTTATATATAAAAGCCAGAAAGAACTGCTAAAAGATGTGCATCACTTTTTGTTAAGGACAGGAGCTTATTTTTCATGTGGCGTACATACTTACCAGCATGTGGAGTGGGGGCCACTGTATTATTATTATTTAGTTTAGAGCGCCCTTGGTTCCAGGGCGCTGTACATTCGAGGTGGTTGCATAAATAACATTGGTCAAGCAATTACAAAGTGACAATAAGTAACTAGCAACTGGTACAGAGGGAGAAAGGGCCCTGCCCGTGAGAGCTTACAATCTACAAGGAAGGTGGGATAAGACAGAAGGTGAGGGGTAGACATGTTTTTGGGGTGGACCAGTGCAACACGGTTAATGGTGGTCATAGGCAGTCCTGAAGAGATAGGTTTTCAGGTTACCTTTGAGGCTAGTGAGAGTGGAGGAGAGTGTGAGTTGTTGAGGCAGTGAGTTCCAGAGTATGGGGGAAGCACGAGAGAAGTCTTGGAGACGATTATGTGAGGAGCTGATAAGAGGAGAGCAGAGAAGAAGGTCCTGTGAAGAGTGGAGGTTGCGTAAGGGAGGTACCTAGCGATTAGTGGAATTGATTTATTTCCACTCAGTCTTATTTGCACTCACTTCTCACTTCCCAATACAGTTCAGGCACCGTAAATTATCTGCTGCCCCCAATCAAAAGAAAAAGAAACCAGAGGGAAGGACTCCGATACACGCAAACACCACCTTCCAGCACTTGCAGGGTTAAAACTCTGTAATCAAATAATGCTCTCCAGCAGTTCCAGGGTTAAATACGTTATCAAGGCTATGGATCCTTAGAGCATACAAGGACTAAATATATTAAAATGTTATGTTTTAATAGAAAAATACAGTACAAATGTACAATAAAGTGACATACATACAAAGTTACAAAATAAAGGGGATAAAGGGCGACATGTATGATGGAAGGCGCGTTGAAGTGAATAGTCGAGTCTCATTTTCGTGTATAATGCGCCTGAGTATGAAAGTGATTTTTGTGCATTCATAAATGGTGTGTAAAGTTTGCCACGCTGCGCCTATGTGTTAGGTGCATTACAGAAGTTAGGCGCATAAGAAATACGCCTAACATGTATAAAGGCTACATGTTATCCACACGCCACTGTGATAGGGTTGCAGCGTGGGGTATGAAGAGTTCTTTAGGATTCTGAAGGAACTGGGGGGTTTGCAGTGAGTTGGGCCCTTGTTATTTTTTCTCTCAAGCAAATAAAAGTAACAGTTTCCATTGTAGGGCAGTTTAACAGGCTTTATTCAATCCATTCCCAAACAGTAACCAGTAAACATCAATGAAACACAATGCAAAGGGCTCCTGGCATTCATACATTTAAAAACTCTAACGGGGGGGGTAAAAGCCACAGAACCGGGGTTCACCATCATACCCTGTAAAACTCCTGAGCTGTAATTGCGGGCTTTCCTTCAAGGGGTGGATTGGCTGCAGCATACACACGGGGTTTCTGTTTTTTCTTCTCCATTCTTCTTGTCCTTCACTCTGTGGATAGGACCTAAACTCCCCAGAACCCACTCCTCCAACAGTTTTCCCCCAACTTCTGTCTCCTCCCCTTTTTTTTTCAGCATGCACAACACGGGGTTTGACTGTTCTAGTCCTTGCTGAACCAACCATGCTGTGTCGGGTACTTTTGGCCCCTCTAAGGGCCCAAAGGGATAAGTAATAATTTACAATTAATAAGAACAGTGACTAAGCTTCCCCCGGGCACTTCCCCCCCCTCTAAATTAATGTCGCCCTCGACTTTCACAACTTCAAAGTTGGGACAGTCCATAAAGAGCATTTAACTTTTAAGTTTAGTCGGGAGGCTTCCCCTTAAAAAGTTTTTAATTCTTAAGTGTTTGACCGGCTTCAACACTCAAAGTAACAGTGTCTTACGGGTTCCATTTTCCCCCATTCTACAAGTAGTACTTTTTTCTGGCCTCCTCTATTTAAAGAGAAGGACAACCTCAAGTTTTGACAAAAAATAAAGAAAAAGTAAATTATAACATCCAAAGCATTTCTTAGTACTTTTTGCACCCCCTGAAAAAAAAGAAAAGAGAAAGAGCAAACAACAAAAACAATTTCTAATAAATTGACATTTATATCTTTGCAAAAAATTTTTCCGACCATCTTCAACCCAGCCAATTCCTATCTAACTAGCTAAGAAATTTTTTTATTTTTAAAGTCCATTGAACAGTTTTTTAAACCATTTTGTGGTCTTTCCAGAAGGGTGTAGGAAAGTACTTCTCAGGCTGTTTACCTGATCTGCGGGAAAAAAAATACTTTTAACGAACGTTTTTGGGTATCGCACTGGGTTTCTCCCAAATGTCATAAGTCAGCACAGGGGTCTTCTTCTTTCTCTTGAGGAAACTTTCGTTTGAAAATTCTTCTATGTTTTCTGTTAAACACTTGAATTTTCTATTGGATCTTCTCTGGTTAAACCTCGTTCAGCTGTAAAAAATCAACAGTCTCTAACTCAACAACTGGATCTACATTTCTGGATTTAATTTTTTTCAACTGGGTTTTCCTGGTGTACTTTTGCATTTCATTTCATAGATAACCCGTGGCAAAATTCTACACTTCAGGATTTAAATCCTATTTTCTACTGGCATACAAAGCAATAGGTGTGATCTTCCATTGAACTTTCTATCATTTTCTACAAGAGGCAATATTTTAGATTGCTGTCTTTTTGAGGGTCTTTTGTTTGGTGTTTCTTCGGGGATTGCTCCTGGCGGTGGGTACCCAAAAGGCAGCAACGGGTTCCGAGGCAAGGTCTTGTTTTTACCTCCTGTTTCGGGTTTTTAATCTCGTAAACGGGCTGCTTTAAAACTCTTCCTTTTGACTAGACATAGATCTTGTCTTCCCCATATGAACAAAGTTTTCCGGTCCACCTTTTTCTTGAAGTTTCGACTAACACAGGGCACCTGATGTTCTTTCTGTCCATGACACTTCCGCATAATGTGTTTTATTTTTGCTCTGTCCTTCAGAACAACTTTTAAGCAATTTTAATGCCTCTGCCATGCTTTTTCCCCATGCACGAACATATTCTGGGAAAAGTTTTGTGGTCTCGCACTGGATATCGAAACAAAAGTCAATGGGTAATGTGGAGATCGCCAAAAACCCGGGTAGAAGGGGAGTAACCTGTTGCATCCTCTTTTGCATTTTTTGTAGCATGGACCAATTTGTTAAGTTTTTTTTTCCAATCTCTTTCTCTTTAATTTAGGTCTTTAGCATCGACAGTGGGTCGTTTAAACGTTCCACCTGCCCCATTACCTTGTGGATGGAAGGTGTTTATGAGACCTCAAATTTTCTGCAATACTTTCCTAACTTGGAAAAGATTTTTTTTTTCAAACTCCTTCCTTGGTCATGAGCGTTTTGAGGAAATAAAAATTTTTAATAAAAGTCTTTAAAAATATCTTTTTCCGCGCCTTTTTTTCCGTTTTGTTGGTATGGCGAGGCTTCAGAAAATCGGTAAAATTGTCCATAACCACTAAGATTATTCATAACCCCCCTTTACATTTCTAAAGGGTGTAGAAAGCTAGGGACACCACTCGAACGGGTATTGGTTTTGTAATTTACCCTTTGGGGGCTCTTGTCGGTTTGTTGGGGGGCTTGTCTTTTAAAACAGCCACACTCTCTGGCACAAAGGGCGACTTTTTAAGGGGGGCTTTACGCCATTTTTTCTGGGTACACTACGCCCCCAGCCCAAACCCGGTCGCACGCAGCGTTCGGCACTTTGGGGCTGCGGCCCGAAAGAAGGGGCGGGAGGGGGGGGCCGGTGTAGGCGTTGGGGGGCGGGACGCGGCGCGCTCTTAGCCCCGGCGTACCATCGGGGCTCGCCAAATGGGGCGCTCGGCAGCTCGAAAGCAACCCTTTTTTTTTTTTTGGTCAAAATCCCTGGCCGAGGGCGAAGTGAAGCGGGAAATTCGAACATGCGAGGAAGCGGATCGAAGATCGCGACAGAAGCTCGGGCGCTCCGCTCCGTGCAGCAGGATGTGATTCCCGAAAAAAATCGCCTTTATAAAGGCGGAAAACATTCCCAGAAAGGCTAATGTACAAAATACACATAATAAAAAAAAAAAAAAACATTTTCCCAAACTCTAAACGGCACAATATAAAGAAATTTTTATATGGAAATTGCCGGGGAAAACAGTAATTCAAAATTTTGAAAACCTATTCTCATTGGTCGGCATAAACCACCAAACAAATAGGGGAATGCAAAGTCCATTCATCCCCTGGAGGATTTGGACCAATCAGAATCCACGGCCGGGATAATTCAAAATACAGTAAAAAGACAGAAAAGATTGGCTGAGCCCAGCGGGAGCTTGGGGTATCCCAGCCCCAAACAAGCGCAGCTACTTTTCCCCTTTATAGTCTATGGGGAGAAAGGGCGCATGAAATCCTTGGCGCTAGCGCCGTGCGGCATGAAGTATTAAAAAAAAAAAAAAAAATTTTTTTATTTAAGTGTAAACAAAGATCAGATAAAGAGGAAAAAATTGTATAAAAATAAAGCATTTAAAAAAACCCAAAAAAGCTTTTGTCCGCCGAGGACCGGCCAAAATAGGGAATTGCCTAGAGGAAAAGCCGGGAAAATAGTAATTCAAAATTTTTTAAAGGGGTATTAAAAAAGGTCGGCATAAACCACCCCAATCAGAATAGGAGCGACAATTCCCCTTCTACCCCAGGGGGGAGAAAGACCAATCAGAAAGGGGCGACAAAGCCCCCTTCTAGCCTATGGAAAAAATGGACCCAAACTTTTTCAAAGGCGGGGGCAGTTTAAAATACAGTAAAAGGAGAAAAGACTGAGGTTGAAGCCCGGGGGGCTCGTCCCCTTAGCCAATCAAGTGCGAGCCCCTTTCATGATTTTATGGGGAAAAGAATTCGAGGCGCTCTGTGTTGGTCTTTCAAAGACCGCCGTAATTTGGACCAAGGGGGAAGGGGAGCGACGCCCTTGGTTTTTTAATGCAATTGAAATCAAACGTATAGGCCGAAATCACATTAAAACACTCACAATTTCACGAGTGTATCTAAAAGGAATCCTAAAAGGTCTAAGGAAAAAAAATATTAATTTCCCCAAAATATGTTTTTTTTTTTTTTTTTCGTGCACCCATACTATTACCTTTGGCTAAAATAAAGAAAAAACATGATTTTAGGGATTAAAATTTTTTTTTTTGTTACCCATATTGGATTCCTTTTATATACCATCGGACAACTTTATTGTTTTTAAAGTGATTTCGGCCATATACGTTTTTTTCAGATGCATTACAAAACCCATAGGAGCGTCGCCGCTTTTCCCTTGGTTTCCAAATTTTCGGCGGCTCTTTGAAATTAGCCAAACACAGAGCCGCTCAGAATTTTTTTTCCCCATAAACTCTATGAGAAAGTAGTCGCGCTCTATTTGGGTAACTGGACGAGCCCCCGCTCTTCAACCCAAACAGCTCGTTTCTGCCTTTTTACTGTATTTTGAACTGTCCCGCCTTTGAATAGGATTGGGCCATTTTTCTCCATAGGCTGAATGGGGGTTTTTCGCTCCATTCGATTTTTCAATTCTCCTCCATAGGATAGAATGGGGCTTTGTGTCGTTTTGATTGGTCCAAACTCCTCCCTAGCTGGGAAGGGGGTTTGTCGTCCTATTCTGATTTTCTAAAAATTTTCCAAGGCAGAAAGGGGGCTTTGTCACCCTATTCTGTTGGGTGGCTAGGCAGCCCCCCTCCAGCCAATAGCTCTTTTCACCTTTTTACTGTATTTTTTAACTGTCCCGCCCCGGGTTCTGATTGGTCCAAACTCCTCCATAGGCTAGAATGGGGCCTTTTCGCTCCTATTCTGATTGGTCCAAACTCCTCCATAGGCTAGAAGGGGGTTTGTCGCTCCTATTCTGATTTGGCCGGGTTTATGCCGACCAATGGGGAAAAGGTTTCAGGGTTTGAATTACTGTATTTCCCCGGGAATTTTCCAAAATATATTTCTTGATATTTTGCCCTTCCGAGTTTGGGGAAAGTGATTTTATTTTTGAAGAAGTGGGATTTTGTACATTTACCTTTTTGACACTGTTTTTTCCCCCCTTTTTAAAAGGCGATTTTTTCGGGAATCACATCCCGCTGCCGGAGGGAGCGCCGAGACTTCTGTCGCGATCTTTTACCGCTTCCTCGCATGTTCCGATTGCTTCCTTCGCCTGAGGAGGGTTTAGACCCCAAAAATGTGAACCCTTTAAAAGGCGATTTTTGCTTCTACCCGCACCCAACTGGGAAAGTTTTTCCCCCGCTCCAGCCTGTCCCATGAAAAAAGATTTTTCCGCAGTCCCCCAGGGGCCCAAGTCCCCCCCTGCACCCCACACACTGGCGAGGGGCGGCGGGCTTTTTTTCCCCATGTATAGTGCACTTCCCGGACGGGGAAGCGGCGAGCGCCGCACAGCGCCCAAAGTCCCCGCACTTCGCCTCATACCTGGCGAGGCGCGGGGGGACTTTACATGATAGTAGAGCGCCGCCCGGCCGCGACATAAATCAGGGGGCAGATTCCGCCGGAAAACTGGCGGAAAACGGCGCCTCGACCCGCGGGATTCATACATGTGGCCCATAATGTTGTAATATCTTTCTGCTGTAATGGCCAGAAGAAACGTTCACAGGGCAAGGTTCACTGTTCTCCTCAACGCCTAAGTGTCCAATTCTTCGTGAAGTTCCCTTACATCATCCATGGTAAAATTATGCCAATACCAACTGCAGGTTTTGGACCTCATTTTTGCGGTAAAGTATACCTTCTTAATGAGTTGTAATTAGCCGTTCGCTCAACAAGAGGGCTTGTAGCTGGAGACACTGAGTCCCTGCTCCTTCTTACTGAGGTAGTCTAAACTTGGTTGATGATACTGAGCACTCTTCCAATGACTTTGTCTTCTTTCTGAGCTATCTTCGATACTTCTTTTAGAAGTTTGACGGATTGAAAAGGTATGAAGCTGTTCCACATCCTTTTTTGTCTCTTCAACTTGTATAGGCACCACCTTGGTGTTGTATTCGTCGTCGGACTGGACTTTTACTGCGTTCTACGTACTCATCCATAGCTTCCAAACTAACTTCTTTCAAGAGCACTGGTTTGCATGAATACTTCTGGTTTCGCAAAGGGCCAAATTCTAGACAATACATTCTGCATCAGCATTAGCTTTTTCCGGACGGATATTTGATGCTGAAGTAAAAGTCTGCTAGTTCTGTCCTCCCATCTCTGACCAGTTGCATTGAGTTTTTGCAGTATTAGGACATAGGTTAGTGGTTGTTGTCCTTTGTAAACCACAAACTCTGGGCTGTAATACAAAAATCTCTGAATCTTTTTCACAGATAGCCCACTATCATGGGCTAGAACTCTAGTTCCCAGAAACAGAAGGAGTCTTCTCAGCTGCTTCAAAGTTCTGGAACCATAAGCCAATGACTCTAATCTTGCCATTCTTGACCGTTGGATATCAAGACTGCTCCAAGTCCACACTTGTGATGCATCACAATGAATACAAATGGAAACATTGCAGTCCGGGTTAATCCCATGACTGTGGTTTGGACTAGACAGTCAGTCAACTCTTCCAGCCCTTCTTGGTGACGGGGAGTCCAGTCTGATTAGGTTTTTTGTGGCAGAAGGTGAGTTCTTTCCTTTGGGTTTAGGTCTGCCTTTGTTCAACTTCTTTCTTCTGGTGTCACTCGACGAGAGGTTCCTGCAAAGAGAGCATACAAGGGAGCTGCAATCTTGGAGAAGTTCAGGATGTAAGTCTGGTAATAGGATAGGAAGCCTAGGACCTTTCTCAAATTCTCCCACAGTGGATGGGGTATTGTTCTTCAATGCCATCACTGTGCGCAATTTCAGCTGGATCCATAGTCTATCCGATCTCCAGAACACGATTTTTCCCTAGGAACCTTACTGTTCTTCTTGAACAGTTCACACTTCTCTGGTGTCCAGCTTGACCCCATGTTGCTGGTATCGCTGCAAGACAGTTCTCACATTCTCTATGTGGTTCAGAAAATGTCTTACAGTGTATCAGATTGTCACCTAGGTATGTCTGACAAATGTCATCTCTCAGGCCCTCCATCATATCTCCATGCTTCTCTGGAATACCGCAGGAGCAGAACGATTTCCAAAGGGACATGTGCGGATCCACTCATACAATCCCTCAGGGTGTGATGAAAGGCTGTTAATGGCCTGCTGGATGTCTTTCTACAAAACTTTGTTGTAGGCCTTGCCTTGGTCCAGGACTGAGAACATGGTACTGTCCTAGACAAACTGTCTAGCATGTCTTGGATCTTTGGGTATTGGATATAAATCAGGGACAGACCTCAGGTTCAGCTCTCTGTAATCCCACACAGATGTCCTCAGTTGTCCCATCCATCTTTTCTGTCACAGACAATTGGGGATGAATAAGATGAATTGATTTCTGAATCCAACCACCTGTTGATGAGGTCTTGTAAGGTACTCCTTTACTTCCTTATGTAGTGGTGTAGGCACGGAACCTGTAGCTCTTTGTTTAATGGAGTAGTGGTCCTGAAGTTGATTTTCAGTGGACGATGGAATACATACCTACATCATAATCAACTTGGAAATGCATGACACTCCTCTCTTAACATTTGTCTCAATAACAGTTTTTTCTTCTGCACTCAGATGCTCAAGAGACACTGGGGGTGTCCACTGTTCTCTGGAGGACCAATTCCCTGCTCAGGGGCGCAACTGTTAACACTGGTGTTTTTGAGTTGGTCTCACCAGAGAAATCTGAACTGGCCTAGACATTGGCTGGGTAAACTGTTTTTTATAGCTTCAAGGTGTCCCCCAATACAATTTTATGGTCCAACCTCACATTCAGTTTTGAGGAGTTCATTACTAACGACAGGCACTTTTGCAAGACCCACGTGTAAGGGAATATGTCCACCACATCTCACCTTTTAATGAAGCCTTCGGGAAGCTGTGTATGATCTTGTGCACAAACAGCATTCTCTGTGACATCTTTGTGTGGTCCCACCCTCACGATATAAATCTGCCTCAGATCACTCCTAGTCGGTGTTAGCAGGAATAATAATGGGTGGGCGCAGACCAACTTTGACTTCCACTGAAAGCCCCTTCAGCCTGTTTGTTTTTTTTCATTATCTCCACAACTGGTTTGGCTTCTTTGTCACTAGGGCAAAGGATGTTTGCTACCGAATCTACCAACGGTGGGTAGAGAATGCCGTTCTGTGGATCACTTCCCCAATCACATTGTAACCGATGATTAGTTCTTCTCGCCATGATTGTCACTCTGTGGACTAGAAAAGGCACTAATAACTCAAGTGGTGTTGCTGTTCTTGGCAGTGTAGCTGTAAAAGTCACTTCAACCCCGCCTATAAAGGTATCTCTGTCCTGGTTCACGCCCTCGTCCACAAAATTTCTCCAGGGCCATCAGTTCTTCCACTGACCGGATTTGTCCATTGAGGTAGATAGTGTCTTCTCCATTCTTCATATAGACTACTGGCTTTGGTGCGCCTGTATCCCAAAGAGCTTTAACAAGTAGTCCATTTAATTTTACATTGTATTAGGCACTTTTCGCCAATAAGGCTTAAGAGTCTGTTTCTGGTTTTCCACTGATTTTTCTGTCCCCCCCCCCAGCTCTTGAGCATAAACAGTAGAGCAGCCACACTGAATGCCTTGATGACAGGTGATGCTGTCCCCATTGTAACTGTTGGAGACTTTCACACACCTGTGGTGGTACTCGGCTGCAGCTGTTCTTCATCCTGGATGGAATCTCAGGATGTAGAGGTTTTTGGTTTGGGACTCGCCCATTGTGTTGAGGTTACTGGTCGCGCCCCTCCCCAGCAACCCTCTGTCTTTTAGCTGCTTGAATCTTGGCACTCTACTCTCTTTTGCATAATGTCCCTCTTGACCACCACATTAAAACAGTTAAAACAGTAACTATCTTGATTGGAGTCTTGGCAAGGCCTCACATGCGGGTGTCTCTAGTTCAGGGAATAACCCCTGTGCCTGCTGTGTTTTGACTTGGGTACACCGTCATGTATACCTGCTTCATCTCTGCTAGTTCAGAACCAGAATTATTACTCTCACTACTTCCTCCGCAGTTGGTGTCCACACGTTTTTTTCTTAAATCGGTACCTTCTTGGTCCTTAAGGTGGATGGGCAAGAGGTTCTTCCTCCTGTTTACTTTCTGGCTGCATGCTCTTAGTGTCAATTTTGGTTGACTGCCTCTTTCGCAGTCTTACCAGTGAGCCCTTGTTTAGCTTCTGTTCTCTCTCTACTCAAGACTAGCTGCCTCATTCATCTCTCAATCAACACTTCTTCTGAGATAAAAGGGTCCTCAAGTACTGTATTTTAGCTGGAACTTCGATGTTTCCCTAAGTAACCCTGTCCTATTGCCGCAATTAACGTCGTCTGAACTAGCCCCACATCAAACCTCTCCTCAGCCTCTTCTTCCTTGGAATGCAAACAACAGTTTTTTTTCTTTGAGTGCAATGGCTCTGAACAAGAAAGTCTTGAGAGGGACTTTTGCGGTTCGTGTAGAGATTTAATCAGTTTGTTGATACAAATCAGAGGTGCTTTCTTCCTTGTAAAGCCACTATTTAATAATTGTTCTTAAACTGGAGCAAGGTGAGGTTGGTCTTCATCTCTAACATATATTCCTGAGATGCCAAACCCTGGTACTAATGGCTTTCACTACCGCCCACAATAATCTCTCTCTCCTAATCTCGCTTCTCCCGATACCACCTATGTGTATACCCCAAGTCTATCTGGTGAATCAGGTTAGTGTAAGACAGTCTCTCTTATCTTGTCTCGTTCACCAATTTGTGCCATTTATTTAGAATTCTTTGCGAAATGAGTTGGACGGTACGGTGGTCCGCTGTAACCCCGCAATGCGGTGGTAGTTAGAGCCACTCCAGGGGACGGAGTCTAAGTACCCCCGGGTTTTCACCAGAGCCCCGCCGCAAAGCTGGATGGACTTTCTGCTGCGTGAAGGCTCCAGGTATACCCCTGACGTGACGTTGCTTGCGGTGGCGGCCGGGTACTCGCTTGGTACAGGATCGTAAACCAAAGGCGTAGTCAGGAACAGGCAGAAGGTCGGCATGCGCCAGAGGTTCGTTGGTCAGAGACGGACGAGACGGGCAGGGCAAGGCGGCAAACAGGCAAGGTCAGAAACGTAGCGGAACGGACTTGGTACACTGAATAAGCAATACGGACACAAGGACACTCAAACTCTCACTAAGCACACCAACAATCTGGCACAGGTTGCCGGTGGCGCGGAACATTATTATAGGACCAGCTCCCGGCAATAAGCCAATTACCCGGACACGGCCCTTTAAATTTTAATATAAGCCAGCCGTCGATCCGCGCTAGGGCCGCTATGCCGCACCGACGTCCGGGACCGACAGTGATCGCCGTGTCAATCTCGTAGAGCGGGGCCAGGTTAAGCGAGCCGGCGTGTGACGAGGGTGGCCACTGGTGACGCGCAATGCCCGCGCCGCGGCCCGGCAGGCAGGGAAAACGGCGCAGGGGCATCGGTGCCCGCGTCCGCCATGGAAAAGGGTATCTCTTGGGCTGGATTGATCCTTCTTTAATGTCTGGATTGGAGCTGATTGGAACTTTATCATGACTGACCCCCTTTCTCAACTATCTTGCAGATTCCTGCACTGCTTTTGTAAAGGCTATTAATTTGGTCTTTTAGCTCTTCAGCGGTGTCTAGTTGGAAGACATTTCACTTTCTGTTTCCTGAACTGTTTCTGTTCCCCCAGCCCGCAAACTGTCAATAAACCGTGAGTTATGTCTCTGAAAGAAAGGCCAAAATAATCTTCCCTCTTCCCACACTATCTTCCATCTCATCCAGTAATCGATTCAGGGCTGTCAAAAAGATGTCAGGCGTATTATTGCACAGCAAGGATGGTCCTCTGGTAGTTCATAAATCTTGTGACTGTTCCTAGTTCTCTGCATAGGACAACTGCAGCAGAGACCACTGATCTTATTGATGTGTCCCTCCACATCCATGGCTGAATTTGTAGTGGATATATCTTTATTGTGCGCGCTGGCCTTTTAAGACCTGAGATTTGAACATGCTGCAGTGGCACTGAACTGCTGCTCTTGCTACATTATCTGTGCTGTGGATATTACGGGGCTATGCAGGGCAGTAAGCTATCCCCCTAATGCTTGGCTCAGCCCTTGCAGGTAAAGGTGGCCGGAAATCACTGGTGGGAAAGCGCTGCGAACCTTTCCACTGTGCTACTGAAAATCTTCGTCCCTCGCTCTGTCTGGCCCCCTGTAAGAGACTCCCTCTCAGGTTGCCTGAGAGGGCCCTCACTCTTCCAGGGTGTTCACCCCTGTTTTTACTTCAGAAACCTTTAAAAATCCCCAGTACGGGCCACCAAAAAGTAATCCACACCCCACTTGATATGGTTGACAGCGTGGGGTATAAGATGTTCATTAGGATTCTGAGGGAACTGGGGGTTTGCAGTTGAGTTGGGCCCATTGTAATATCCTCGTTCACAGCACACATCAAAGGTAACATTTTTTTCCACTGTAGGGCAGTTTAAACAGGCCTTATTCAAGTCCATCTCTCCATAACAGAAACATCATTAAACATCATGATAACACAATTCAAATGGCCTCCTGGTATCATAACAGTTATTTAACTGCCTAAAGGGGGGTAATAAGCCTCACAGATACCAAGGGTTCACTCAGTCATGTCCTGTCACTCTGAGCTTGGGATTGCTGCTGTTCTCATTCAATGGTGTGCATTGTGGCTGCAGTGCATACACACAGGATTCAGTCATTTCTTCTCTCACTTCTTCTGTGTACCTTCACTCTGTGGCATATACCTAAACTACCCAAATCCACTCCTCCAACAGTGTTTCCAAGCAACTTCTGTCTCCTCCCCTTTTACTAGCATGCACAACCTAGGTTTGACATGTGTTCTAGTCCTCTTCTGTACAACCAACCATGCTGTGTGGCTGGTACTTTTGGCCCCCTCTAATGGCCAAGGATAAGTAACTAATTTACAATTAATAAGAACAGTGACAGTAGAGCTTACCCCGGGTCACATATAGATAGGCTGGAAATAGAGAAAAGTCATTAGAATAGCATGTCAGTGAATAGAAACTATGGTACTGATCCTAATTTGTAGGACCTCAGGTATGCATCAAAACCTGTCTGTGCAGCTCTTGCTGTAGTATTTCCCTTGCTTTGCTGCCTGCTTCCGACCAGCAGACCTATTTCATTGGTATGCCTGAGCCTGAGGAGTCGAAGTAAAGCTAGATTTGCTGTAAGGTGCAAAAATGTCCAATATTTCACAACTTTTACCAGTAGAATAATAAAAAAAAAATATTATAATTATCAAACTGTATAAAAATTAATTATTTAAATTAAATGAAAAATATGATCATATAAAATTTATATCAAAATATATAATGTCCCCAAAATATATAAATATCTCCTATAAAAATGCATTTAAATTTAATAGAATCTTAAACTAATTTTACAAAATTTTTACTGCATTGAATTTGAAATTTATTTTTGCTGCTCTCAGAATCCAATCTGTATTTTGTAACTGCTGTGTGGACACACTTTTATTTTGAGGGCACAGTAAATTTGCACTGTTATTCAAGCTGTACACTGACTACTTTACATTGTATAAAAGTGTCATATCTTCAGTGTTGTCCTATGAGAAGATAAAATAAAATATTTAATAAAAAGTGAGATGCTGTAAATACCACTGTATCGCATATTAGGCTTCTCTTCACGAGATCGGGGATCATTAGGCTGCAATTGTTTTTGCACCGGTATACTGGTTGAGGAATCTAAGGTATCCTTTACTTTAACCCATGCAAGGAGGTATGAACTTTGAGGCTTGATTGCAATCCCCGGGTTATAGTCACTGTGTCAGGGCTAGGTTGTGCTCAGGCTGCAGGGATCTACAGGCTGCAGCAGCTGATGCACGATCCCACCCTGATACACATGCTGCTGACAACACTGTGATTGACCGCGTGGCCCAGCCACGCCTTACAGGTGGGCGAGTCGCATCACCATGGGAGGACAGGAGGCCCGCTCCAATCAGCTGCAAGGGCGTATCCAGGAATCCCATTTAAACCCCTGAAGGCCTGAGTGCAGCGCCTGTGGATATCCGGCTACCTCGTGTCACTTGTTCGTTTATTGTGTTTTTGCTTATCTTGGTACCTGACCTCAGGCTTTGTTCCTGTCCTTCTGTACAGCCCCAGCTCTTTAGCAGCGCAGGTACTGTCGCCCCAGTTGCCGTCTGCCACCTAGGGCAGCACGTCGAGTAGGCAGGGACAGTGGGCTGGGTTCCAGTCAGGGCTCACTGCACCTCCCTTGACGTGACACACTGGCTGTCAGCTGGATGTAGCAGTAATGATAAGACAGGAACAAGGTCACAGGTGGAGTGTGGAACAGGACCAAGAAAGACCAAATGTGGAGCAGAATGATGAAGACTAGACAAAAACATAACAAGAACAAAGCTAGTAGTACAAATACCAGGAACAGTAAGGGTGTGTTCACACGGCGTAATTGTGGTGTGCATTTCGCCGCGTATTTGTACTCTAATACGGGCGATATGCGCACCGAACTTACGGTAATCCATAGTTCTCATAGAGAACTATGGATTACGTGTCCTCTCCCCGCTCGTATAATACGATCGTATAGTACACGGGCGAGTCACGCGGGGAGATGAGTGTACATGTCAATATTCACAGCGCGTACCGACGCGATTAAATTAGAAGTTCAATTGTGCGCGACGGGCTGTAGGCACCCCCGTGCCGTGGGAGTACGCGCGTTTAACGCGAGCTCCCAAAACACACGATGTACTGTGGTGCGTACTGTACATGCCGCAATACACCGTGTGGACATACCTTAACAATGAATCTGAACAGCATGAAAAAAATTAGCAGTTTGGAACCAGGAACATCGGCAGCAGGACAAGACCACAAGTTGGAACTAGGAGCATTGAACTAGGATCATGGATATTAGGAACCAATATATTATAAATTTATTCTTGTGACTTCTTTGTACAGTATGTTCACATAGCGTGTTGAGTCCGTGTGAACATACATTATTAGATGCATGTTTGGAGCCGTCTATCGGACCCTAAGCTGACCCAAACACGCATTTAGCAATGAGCAGTGTGTTTTGCAGTGTGTTTGCAATGTAAAACACGCATCAGCATTCAGACAAGTGATCGCCGTTGCGTATTTACTTGCGTCTTTTGGATCCGTTTTTTGCATCCGTTCTAAGAATTGACAATTCGAATTCTTGACCCCCGGAAAAGACTCAGCAATGAGCCCATTTAAAACTACAGATGTGCAATCCTGCTGCAGCCAAAACGCATCTAAACACGCATGTATATGTGTGATCTTAGGTATGTGTATGTATGTGCATGTTGTTATATATATATTGTAGGAAGGCACAAGGTGCGGTAGTTGACAGATGTTATATGTCACCGATCTGTTTATGGGTCGGGTGAAATAAAGCCATGTTATTCTGGTGTCTGCGGCAATAGCCACTGACATGTTAGTATGAGTAGTATGGCAGTAATACGTAATCCCGGGTCAGGGCTTTATTGGAGCTTTCCTTAGAGTTGGTGGATGGGCTGTCACCCACACTCCTTTTCCTCCTGGGCTTACCAGCCCTATATAGACCAACAGGCTCAGGTTAGAGGGGTGTGGTTCCCGTCCCTGACAAACGCTGCTTCAGTTGAAGTGAGCAGTAGTGAGAAGGCCAGAGCTGCCTTGGCAACCCTGGAAGTACTGCAGAGACCCTGCACACGGTTTGTTAACCCCAGGAACCCGTGTAGCGGAAATGTGACCGATAACGACGTACTAATAATTATGTTTGTCTGGCTGAAGCGAAGCCCTGCTATATTGTTTCATGATTATTATGTGACTGTTGAAATAAATCCTGCCAGTGTTGCACATTTAAGGACAAATCCCCACAATTGGTGTGTCCCCCCCCCCCACCACTCGGATGCGGGCAACATCTGGAGTAAAGGGCTGCATGTCCTGGTAAGGCGGCTACTAACTCTTAAAAACCAACCAGGCGAAAATGGGAGGAGCTGTGAAGCACCTGGTGCAGTGAGCACCAAACAGCAACAAGGCCCATAGCTGAGTCCGTGCGGTTCACAGCAGAGACCAAACCAGCTCCTAATCAGGCAAATAGCCAGAATGAAGGAAGCGATACGGCTAAGAAAGGCTCCGGCTAGCACCCGTCAATGACTGGACAGCAGGCACGGAAGAGGGTACTAGACACCCTGCAGAAGATTGATCCCAGAGGACGACTGGAAGCCTTCCTTACCGCTTTGACGGGTTGCTGAACGTTAGAGACTACCAGCTCCGCAGTGGGCAGAGGTCCTTGCCGACCCGCCGTTTCCTCACCGGCGAGCCTCAAAAGGCTTACTATGACTTATCACTTGCAGGTTCCAGGGAATACCCTCGACTAAAGTCTGAGATTTCTGGCGCGCCTGAGTTGGAGACGTCACAAGTCCGCCGGGCACAAGGGTGCATCAGTGGGGATACATAGGACCAGGCCCCCAAGGTCCAAATGTTGATCTGGCTGCACCTCAACCAGAAAAGGCTGCATCCGTAGGTTTTTTTCCCGCGCCCAGATGGTAGAGATGGTGCAAGATGGGTACCGCTTGTGCACCTCTTTCCCAAACCATGTGCAGTGTTGGTGTGCGCAAGGGAATCCCCAAAGGCGGATGACTTGATCGGCTAGGTGGAGAGATAATCAGGCCATGGAGAAATTCTTTGGCTAATCCAAGACCCTTTTGCCTCACCCTACTGGCAGACCCCTGACTGACCTCAAGGAAGCCTAAGAAGTGGTACAAAGCTCCCTAGAGACGCCCGTCCCAAGGCCAAGGCCCCTGCCAGAAGCCGACTGCCCACTCCACTGTCCGGGACCTTATCTTCTGGGGAGATGCCATGCTGTGGGGCAATGATGGTGGCACAGTGCCCCCTCGGCTCAGAACCGATGGAACTGTTCCGTTGGGCGGCGTACGTCTCTTTTGAGCGCTTCCGGCATGCACAGCCGGGTTGGGACACTACCAAGGTACTCTCCACTCTCTCCCATCAGTGTGGAATGCAGCCCTCTCATGGGACTTTTGATCTCGGGGAGTTTGGTCACTCTCCTGACGGCCCATATCCCGCATTGTTGGTCCCAGGGAAAACCTTGGGTCACATGCGATACTGGAGATACCAAAGTGTACCCACTGGTCCAAGTCACGTTAAATTCCAGTAAGGGTACAGTGTCACAGCATGTAGGTGTTGTGCAGGGGTTACTATATGAAGTGATAATAGGCCGGGACTGCCCTCTCTTTTGGGGACTATGGGAAAGTACCGTCTAAGGGAAACCCCCCGAGAGCCCGGACAGTCCGGAGAGCCCTGACCCCAACGTGGCCCCTGAGTTCCCATTCTCGAGTCATGGGTAGGTGACTATGAGGAGCCAACCCCTGTATGTAGACCGTTCACCTACCTACGAGGTCGTCCCGGGAAACATTGTGCGGTCAACAGCAGAGACGAAACCCTAAAAGGTGGCGTTCAATAGTTGTGGTAGTTGCTTTGATGGGGATCCTCAAAGCCAGGGGGCATAGGAGGAGATGTTACCCACTTGCTGTAAATGGAAATCTGTTGTATAGCATTACCAAAATCCACGATGGAAGTCGTGGAACAGCTTTCGTTCCAAAACCAATCGACGTATGTAATCGGATCTGCCCACAGTCCATGTTTTGGGGTGGCACTTGGGGGGAAGATCAAGACCGTAGAAGATAAATTCTACCTCGCCGATTTTACTGTCCAAGGGTGCCAACATTAAGTCCTGATTATTGCCAGTCCCTGTCCCATGCAGGCTAACCTCCCCTGTCCCGCCAGTTTCCCGTACCCACTCATACCCTTGCCTATTATTGAAACCCTTTGAGATGATCGCCATGGATTCTAGAGGGACCCCATGCAAAAATCGGCTAGGGGACACGACAAGTATTTTCTGGTCATCATGACTATGCCACCAGGTACCCTGAAGCCTGTGCCCCTCAAAATGCATCCTCCAAGGTGGATTGCTAGGAGTTGTTGGCTAACATATTTTCCAGAACTGGAACTACCGAATGAGATCCTGACGGGATCAAGGTACGCCCTATTATTGACAAAATTATGCGGTGTATTTTGGTAAGGTTCTGAAGGTGACCCAACTACGCACCTCTGTTTATCACCCCCAGCACAGATGGCTTAGTGGAACGTTTTTCAACACGAACCTTAAATGCCATGTTGTAGAAGTATTCTATAATGATTGCCGGAGTATCGGGACTACCTTTTACCTGTATCTGTTGTTTTCTATTGAGAGAGATTCCACAAGCCTCTACAAGTTATCTCCCCTTTGAATTACTTTATGGCAACATCCGAGGGGCCAATTGGTAAATTATGCCAAAGAGAGCTGGGAGAGTGAATCACTACACCCTATAAAATGTGTTCGTGTGAGCATGTGACACAACTACAGCAGCGAATTGCTCAGTACTCCCAATTGTTAAGGGAGAGCATCTCTTAAAGGCCAGGAAGCGCAGCGAGAGTCTATAACCAGTTCATCCCGGAGAGGCAGTTTTAGTCCTGGGGATCGGGTCCTGTTCTAGTACCCACCGTTGGTAATAGCCAAGTTCTTGGCGGAAATGGCAAGGTCCCTACGAGGTAGTTGATAAGGTGGTGGATGTCAAATATAGGGTCCACCACCCCGGTAGAAGGACGCCCTATCAAATATACCCCATTAACTTGCTCAAACCTTGGAAAGAAAGACCCCCCCCCCCCCCCCCCGGAGGCTTATTGCTTGTGGTCCCAACCCAGATTCTGCGAATTGAGGAGGTAAGATCGCTCGAGATAGTACCCAGTCCCCCTTCACAAACCCAACAGTGCCGGCAGCTGTTACAAAAGAATAGGTACTTGTTCACAGAGGGGCCGCCAGGACTAAACCACTGTTGTTGGAACATGTAGATCGTTGACCTGAGCCTCAGGTAGCGGTAAGCTTAAAACCCTATAGGATTCCCGAGGCCCGAAGACAGTAATAGTGCAAAGTGAGGTACAAAAGGAAGTTAGATTAGGAGTGGAAAAGGAAATACGATAAGCGGATGGTCCAGTGCCCAACGTATTATGTCCCAAAGCCCAACTGGTGAGTGGCGTTCTGTAATGATTACCTGCAAGCTCAATGAAGTGTCCAAAGAGATACATACCACTAAGGCCCCGGTGGATGTAGCTTATTGAGAGGCTAGGGCCAGGCCCGATATATCACCAGCCCAAGACCTTTTCAATGGGGTATTAGGCAGATTCCCCCTAGCAAAGCAATCCCTGGAAAAGACGGCATTTTCCTCACCGGGAATGGTCCTTCAATATGTATGAATTCCATTTGGGTTGCAAGGGCCCCCACCACATTCCATAGGGCCATGAAACAAGGATCTTAAGTCCCCACAGGGCATATGCCGTCCAGCGTACCTAGATGATAATCGTGATTTCAGCCGCGATTGGGAGATTCACCTTGAGAATGGTCCAGCTGCCCTGGATGCGAAAAGGAAGGTGTTTTACCATCAAAGTCCCAGTTAAGTGCCTATAGGATGGAAGAGGCCCGATACTCTGGTGTATATCATAGGGAGGAAATAGTGATAAAATCCCCCAGGTAACTAAGATCAAAGCCAATCCAAAACTGCCCAGTCCGCTTAATAAGAAACCAAGTAAGAGCGTTTCTGGGGGAATCGTGGGGTATTATCACGTCGTTTATAATCCCCAAGTTTGCGAGATGTGCAGCACCCTTGAACGACCCTGACAAAGGGGAACTAAGTCCGCATGTTACAAATGATGCCCCAGAGTCGAAGAGTCCTCCAAAACTAGAAAGTAGCCCTGTGTTAGACAGCCGGTTATAAAGTGGCCTCGGATTACTCACGGAATTTGTGGTTCAAATAGGAATGCCTCAGAGGTCGGACTAGGATCCATAAATTCCCCAGGTTGTCAAATGGGGAGGAGCATCCACGTGTGGTTTTCTCTGCAGGAAGCTGTCCCCTGCAGAGCGTTATTATGCCATAATCGAGAGGAAGCTTGGCTATTAAATGGGCGCTCCATTCTCTCCAGTATTCCTTTCATGGAAGGAAATTTTAGGCAGGTGACGGAACATGCCCCACGGAATGGTTTAAGGAAAAAAAAAAGGGCAACAATGCCAGGAGTCGACAGAAGGAGGAACACATTGGTTCTGCCCTGCAAGAATTTTAATTTTTCGTAAGAACACAGGCAGATAAGCTGCAAGGTAATTGCAGTGCCCCTATCTAGGTGAATCATAGCATGATTGCTGAAGGTGCCCAGCTCCCCTGGCTTTGGGCAGGGGGGGGGGGGGGTATTAAAGGAAGGCACAAGGTCGGAAGTTGACAACGTTAGGGTTCACCGACTTTTTGGGGTCGTGAAAAAAGCCCATTATTCGGGGTGTCGGGGGCAATGGACGACACGGGTTTATGGGTAGAAAGGCAGTTATACCGTAATCCGGTCAGGCTTTTTTGGATCAGTCTGGAGGGGGGAATGGGCCTGCTCCACACTGGGGCCCCTGGGCTTACCACCCCTATATGGCAACGGGTCAGGTAAAAGGGGGGTGTGGTTTCCCTTCCTGTCAAACGCGCTCTTGGGATGGCATAGGAGAGACCAGGGGGGCCTTGCAACCCCGGAAGTACTGCAAGACCTCCACGGGTTTACCGAAAACCCCGGACTAAATTTTTATGTTTGTCGGGGCGAAGCAAGCCCTGCATTTATGTTTTTCTATTGTGACTGGAAAATAAACCTGCAGTGTTGCACGTTTAAGGGACTTCCTCTGTTTGACCCAAAACCCCCACAATATAATAATATAAAAAAAATTTTAAATAAAAAAAATATATCATATTTGCCAACTTTTAAAAGTGAAAAAGCGGGCTCTAGGGGCGGGCGCGTACGCGCCGGGGCAAAAATTTGCATGGCCCCCCCTCTTGTGGGTAGGGCCACCCCCTTAAAAAAAGCCACCCCACTCCCCCTAACGCATAAGACTTGGAAGAAAGCCAGGTAGATCCCCTTATACCGGGGGAAATACCCCCCCCATAAAACCAGGAGTGCCCTTACGGGCTTTTAATGCCCCCTTGTACCAAGTAGATGCCCCCCTTGTACCGGGAAACCCAAATTGTAGCCAGGTAATGCCCCCCTTTGTTACCGGTATGCCCCCCTTTGTTAGCCAAGTAGTGCCCCCATTTTTACCCGGGTATCCCCCACTTTTACCAGGTATCCCCCCATTGGTTGCCGGGGGGGGGGGGGGGGGAAATGCCCCCATTTTTTTTCCGGGTATTTCCCCCCCATCGTTAGCCGGGTATGCCCCCATCTTTGCCAAGTATTTGCCCCCATCTTTAGCCAAGTATGCCCCCTTTTTTTCCGGGTGTGCCCCCATGTTACCCAGGTAGTCCCCCATCGTTAGCCGGGTAGCCCCCCCATTGGTTGCCAGGTATCCCCCCATCTGTTACCATATGCCCCCATCTGTTAGCCAGGTGTCCCCCATCTGTTAGCCGGACCCCCCCCTTTTGTTCCCAAAGGTATGCCCCCTCTGTTCCCAGGTAGTGCCCCCTCTTTTGCCGGGGGGGGTGTGCCCCCTCGTTAGCCAGGTAGTGCCCCCATCGTTAGCCGGGTAGTGCCCCCTCTTTTGGGCCGGTAGTGCCCCATCTTTAGCCAGGTAGTGCCATCTTTTAGCCGGGTAGTGCCCCCATTGTTCCCATATCCCCCTCTTTTTTGCCAGGATCCCCCCATCTGTTAGCCAGGAGTGCCCCATCTTTTACCCCAGGTAGTGCCCCACTGTTAGCCAGGTAGTCCCCCCTTTTTGGGCCGGGGTAGTGCCCCATCTTTTACCAGGTATTGCCATCTTTTAGCCGGGTTGCCCCCTTTGTTCCAGGTGTCCCCCCTCTGTTGCCAGGTATTCCCCCCCTCTGTTGCCGGGTTGCCCCCAGAGCCGGGTATGCCCCCATCTTTTTGCCGGGTAGTGCCCCCTTTGTTGCCAGGTGGCCCCCTTTGTTGCCAGGAGTCCCCCCATTGTTCCAGTAGTGCCCCCTTTTGTTTCCCCAGGTATCCCCCCCTTGTTTGCCGGGTAGTCCCCCCCCTTTCTGTTAGCCAGGTATCCCCCCATTTGTTGCCGGTATCCCCCCACTTTTGGGGGTAGTCCCCCTCTGTTGCAGGTATGCCCCCATCTGTTAGCCAGGTAGTGCCCCATCGTTGCCAGGTTGCCCCCCTTTGGCCGGACCCCCACTTTTCCAGGTTGCCATTTTTTAGCCATAGTGCCCCTTGTTTTCCGGGTGATGCCCCCATTGTTGCCAGGTATTTCCCCTCTGTAGCCAGGAACCCCCCTAAACTAATAAAAAAAAAAAAAAAAAAAATCACTCACCTCCCCAGCTCCTTAGCGGGGGCCGTCCTGCCGATCTCCTCAGGGCGCAGGGGGAAGTGAAACCCGCGCGTCACTCCCTGCAGCCGCGCGTCACCCCCCCTCCCCGCTGAACTGTATGTACGGCGCACACCCGGCGCCTACATACAGGGAAGGGGGGAGGAGGGAGCGATCCCTCCTGCCTCCTCCCCGCACAGTGAGACCGCGGGCCGGGGGGAGCGGACACTGGGCCGGGTTCACCCCCTGTAGGAGCGGGTCCGCGGGGCAAAGTAGCGCACCACGCTACTCTTGCGCCGCGGAATTTTAAAGGGCCCCCGCCCCTGCAGGCGGCGGGAGGAAACCAACTCCCCGGGAGGGCGGGAGGGGACCCCAAATACGGACCCCCCCCGCCAAAAAAGGAGAGTTGGGATGTAGATATATATTGTTGGGGCCCCGGTGTGTGTATGCATGGCTATATGTGTGTTCCCAGGTGTGTGTATGTATGGTTATGTGTGTTCCTAGGTATGTATCCAAATATATATATATATTTGGTGAGTGAGGAAATAAGAAGACGGGCAGTCTCCCAAGGTGATGTTTACTAAGTGGGGAAGGGAAATGGTGCAGTGGGAGAGGAAATGGTGCATGGGGAAAAGGAACTGGGTAGGGAGAGAGGAAATGGGCAGGGAAAAGGAACGGGTAAGGGGGGAAAATGGTCAGGGGGGAGATTAACGGGTGCAGGGGAGAAAGGAGCTGGTGAAGGGAAGAAGGACATTTTTAGGGGAGAAGAACTGGGCAAGGGAAAAGGGAAATACTGCAGGAGAAGGAACTTCACAGGGGAGGGGAAGAAACGGTGCAAAGGAGAGAAAAACTGGGAAGGGGAAAAGGGGACTGGGAGGGAAGAGGAACGGTGCAGGGAAGAAAACTGGGGCAGGGGGAAGGGAAATGGTGCATGAAGAAACTGGGGCATGAAGAGAGGAATTTGCAGGGGGGGAAGGGAAATGGGGGAGGGGGGAGAGGAACTGGTCCAGGGAGAGTAACTGATGCAGAGAGATGGGAAATGCGCGGGGGGGGGAGGGGAAATGGGGCAGGAGGGAGAGGAACTGGTGCAGGGGGGAGAGGAACTGGTGCAGGGGGGAGAGGAACTGGTGCAGGGAAGAGGTAATGGTGCAGGCGAGAGAGGAAATGGTGCAGGGAGAGAGAAACTGGAGCAGGGGAGAGAGGATCCAGTGCATGAGAGAGAGGAACCAGTGCATGAGAGAGAGGAACTGGTGCAGGGGAGAGAGGAACTAGTGCAGAGGAGAGGAACTAGTGCAGGGAGAGTGGAACTGCTGCAGGGGAGAGAGGAACTGGTGCACGGAGAGAGGAACCGGTGCAGAGAAGAGGGACTGGTGCAGAGTAGAGGAACTTGTGCAGATAAGCGGTAATGGTGCAGTGATGAGGAACTGGTGCATGGGAGAGAGGAACTGCAGCAGGGGAGAGAGGAACTGCTGCAGGGGAGAGAGGAACTGCTGCAGGGGAAAGAGTAACTGGTGAAGGAGCGAGAGGAATTGGTGCAGGGGGTGAGGAATTGGTGTGGGGGGACGCCATTTTTTGGGGGGAAGGTGGGCACCATTGGCCATACTTGCCTAGGGCACCAAAATGCCTTTTCCCGGCCCTGAATGGCACTTTAATTAGCGGTAGTGGCACTAGAGGGCTTCTGAAATAGGAAATAGGAGCAGTTTAGTGACAGGTTGGGCAGGACTTACAAAAGTTCAAGATCTCCTGATAACAGCCTGGCCAATAAACCCTTTGCGGGACTCGCTCCTGTGTTTTGTCTGCCTCCAAATGCCTCCCTAGCATATGACTGTGGGCTATATCAAGCACCATTTTCTTATATGGTGCTGGCACCAACAGCTGTTCCATTATTTCATCCCACACTTTATTAACATGATATAACAAATTATTACATACAGCAAAATGTGTTTACCTTTTCTCAGCATCAGGCTCTTGCGGAATCTCGTTTAGTACCGTTAAACTTTCCCACACATTTTTTAGGGTGAGGTCTCACAACTGAGCAGTTCCATAGTAGCTAGCTCATCTTCTTCACCAGCCAACACTGCTAGGAGAAAGTTATCAGTGGTCACCCCTATTGCCTCATCTTGGACATCCTCAGCTAGGGGAATTAGACTGAGAGATTGGGGATGCAAGACCCCTTTAAAGACATATTGGGGTTTTGACCAGAGTTCCCAGAACAACTTAAAGTCAAATCCCACAACAAGGGGATGTAGTCTCTCACCACCCCCACCCCATGGCTGAGAGTTCCGCAGCCAGTCTTTATAGTCACTTTGGCAAGTGGGTAGTGCTTAGTGCCCCAATGAATGCATACAACCCTCACCTGCTTTTCAGAGGTCACCAGGACAAGGGAAATGGCAGCTTGTAAGAGAGTGACCAGACTGCCAGAGACCAACAGCGCTAACACATTGACCCCATTCACTTGGAGTTGGCACTCCTGTGGACCTTCTTCCTGCAGGAATCTAGCACTGTAGACAAGGCGGGTGAACATGGAAAGGTGATAGGCAGCCCCACACTCCATTGGCTCCCCTTGTTGAGGACAGCATACTGCAATATGCACCCAGTTGTTGACACCTCCAACAACGCACCTTTGGTCTGCCACCAAGTGGGACTTTAAAGGGTGAAGGTACCTTATCAGGGCCCACCAACCTCTCCCCTCTAGGTAGACCACCCCAACTTGGTCTGGCACAGCTCTTCTGGTCAGCTGCAGGGTGGGCCATGGCACTGGACCTCTGGATGCGATTCCCGGAGCGCCCCACAGACTACAGTGTCCTGCTTTCAAGCCCCAGATAGGTCTGATTAGTCGTAAACCACTCCACTAGAGATACCAGTGGTGAATGTCTCGGGGAAGTTCGCTCATGTAGCTATCCATGACAACTCCGTTAACCATGGCCGACGGACTCAGAATTTCTGGTTGTTGCCACTTGCACACAAGGAGTAGAAGGTCAAAGAGCTGGGAGCAGGGTGGCTTCTGTTTCTTAAACCGCCAGTCATAGACTCTGCGAGTTTGCACCGATAGGGTGACTCCCAGCCAGGCCATAATTTCACCTTCAGGATGTCATAGTCCTTAGCTTACTCTGCGGTCAGATAGAAATATGCTTTTTGTTGCTCACCAATCAAATATGGCACCAGAGCCTTAAACAACACAGCGGCAGGGAGTTTCTCTCTTTCCACGATTATTTTAAAAACCACAAAGTAAGCCTTTATGTCATCATCCATAGTCATTTTCTGCAAGGCACATTGCATTGCCTTTTTTACACCTACAGTCCCAGACAATTCTTCCATTCTCTCGCAGGATGTTACCTGCTGCAGCAACAAATGGTTGGTTTCCTGCTGGGTCGCATTGGCCTGCGTCAAATGCTTGAGCAGCTCCTCCATAGCAGAGGACTGGCTTGGCAGGGATGTTGCAGCTTTTATCCAAGACACATGCAGGTTAACCAGTCCCAAAAAAGAAAAACTTATGCAGCCGTAACCTTAGCAATCAACTGCCCGTTGCATCCTCCACCATATGTAGGAGATAGCTGGACAAATAATAGGCACAAAGGGGTTTGGATGCAACAACAATCAGGGTTTTATTACATAATGGCAGAAAAACAGAACAGGAACACAAAAATATCCCAGGAAGTGGCTTTACAGCAGCCGTTTAATGTCCAACACAAAATATATAGCTTATCTTCAGCTAAGCAAGATATACAGTTCATATACAACCTTGTAGTAGTGTTCTAGTTCATGTGCAGAACAACCAGTCTGCCTCAAGTCTCTTTTCCAGAGTTCCTCTCTCTCTCTTCTCCTCACTACAGCACACTGGCAAAACAAATGTGACTTAGAAAAATCTCAGTAACCTACCGTTACCTAAAACAGCGGGGAAAAGAGGCCATTAGCTGCCCCGCTAGCTATGCTTCTTAGAATAATGTCAGTAACATACCCGGGACTTCGGTGGCATATACTGTACATTACAGTTTCCTTGCTGCAACCCAACTGTCTGGAAAGACCGGAACATACTGGAGGATCGGCCCCTTGACATCCCTGGAACTTCAATACTGAATACAGAAATCTTCAACCACTTTACCTGCTGGTTGTCTACAATACACACACCTAAGAACATTTACAGTTGAAACCAACTATATAACTATACACTATACACTATATAAAAAGACACATATGCATGTTTTTCTCACTATTTGACATGGAATCAGAATAAAACTTACCCGTTTTAGGTCAATTAGGATTACCAAAATTATTTATATTTACCAAATGCTAGAATAATGAGAGAGAATTTTTTAAGGCATTTTTATTACTCTCTGCAACATCAAAAGTTTACATACATTTCATTAGTATTTGGGAGCATTGCCCTTAAACTGTATGACTTGGGTGAAATGTTTTGTCTATCCTTCCACAGGCTTCTCACAATAGTTGGTAGGAATTTTGGCCGATTCCTCCTGACAGAACTGGTGTAACTGAGTCATATTTGTAGGTCGTCTTGCTCGCACCTACCTTTTCAGCGTTGTCCATAAATTTTCAATAGGATTGAGATCAGGACTTTGTGATGGCCACTCCAAAACATTGACATGGTTATTAGAGATGAGCGAATTTCTCAAAAATTCGATTTGGCCGATTCTACGAATTTCCCCAAAAATTTGGTTCGTTCAGAATTAATTTGCGATGAAACACGTTAAAAAACAGCTTTTTCCTGGCTGCAGAGAGCCTGTATGGTGTTGTAGAACTTATCTGGGCAGTTACGGGGGAAAAATTTACCAAATAACTGAAGTGGGAACGCAACCTGACAAGGTAATGTCAGTGCCAGCTAGAAAGAACCAAGCTGAGGGCCAAGATCCCACTATAGCGTCAAAGAGCGCACTCCTTTTACACTGTCATCAGATGATTCCACCGATTATGACATAACCTGTTCTGTTAAATGCTGATACATGTAGAGACCCCCACCCACAAAAAAGTGGAGAGGGTGTTGGCAGTAATTTTGCATTGAAGTCATTGATCATTTTGCCCTTACTTTGATCCGTCAGTGTCCGCTTTCAATTGGTCAATAATCCATCAGTATTGCTAAAGCCAAAAAGAACCAGGAGTTGATCCAAAACAGAGATGAAAAGTAAATGCAATATTTGCATGTCTTCTGTGTTCCCCACAGACTGAACTGATTTCAGATGTGAGTAGAGCAGAAAGACACACACTGGATTTGACACAGAGTTCCCCACAATAAGTGAAAAAAATTAACTCTTTGCCCCAGATTGCAATATCCCAAAATAAAAAACACTGGTTCAAGAACAGGTATGTATATTACACACACCTGTGTATTTGAAAGGTATTTCACCCCAGTAACTCTAAAATCCGAAGTATTTTGCACAATGTGCAATCTAGTGCTGCTACAGAGAGATGCTTGTGCATAGGAGACACAGTGACAAGTGGCAGAATTCAACATGGCTGCCCTATTTATAGGGCTGTGATATCACAAAAGTTGGCTGGCTGCTGATTGGCTGCATGTCATGACATTGAGGGCATTACTTTCTTTCTCCCATAGTTCTTTGCCCCATGTCACTCCATGTGCTCGCGGCCATTTTAGAAAAAAACGATTCGTTACTACGAATCGCTAGGAAATTTGGCTTCATTCAGGATTTAATTTTTCCTGAAATTCTAAACGAATTCCACTTCGTTAGAATCGATTCGCTCATCTCTAATGGTTATCCTTAAGCCACTTTGCAACCAGTTTGGCAGTATACTTCTCGTCATTGTCCATTTGGAAGACCCATTTCTGCCCAAGCTTTAACTTCCTGGCTGATGTCTTGAGATGTTACTTCAGTATTGCCACATAATTTTATCTCTCATGATGCCATCTATTTTGAGAAGTGCACCAGTCCCTCCTGCAGTAAAACAACCCCACAACATGATGCTGCCACTCCCATGTTTCACAGTTGAGATGATGTTCTTAGGCATCTAAGCTTCTCCCTTTTTCCTCCAAATGTAATGGTCATTATGGACAAAAAGTTCAATTTTAGTTTTGTCAGACCACGGGATGTCTACAAAAATGTAGATCTTTGCACCTGTGTGCATTTGCAAACATTAATCTGGCTTTTATTACTCTTTTGGAGTAATGGCTTCTTTCTGACAGAGTGGCCTTTCATCCCATGTTGATACAGTACTTGTTTCACTGTGGATAATGACAATCTTACCATCTTCTGCCAGCATCTTCACAAGGTCTTTTGCTTTTGTTCTTGGGTTGATATGCTTATGTTGGACCAAAGCATGTTCATCTCTGGGACACAGAACCCGTCTCCTTCCTGAGCGTTATGATGGCTGGACATTCCCATCTTGTTTGTACTTACGTATAATTGTTTGTACAGATGAACAAGGCACCTTCAGGTATCTGTAAAATGCATCCAAGGATGATCAAGACTTGTGCAAGTCCACAATTCTGTTCCTGATATCTTGGCTCATTCGTTTAGACTTTCCCATGATGTTACACACAGAAGCAGTGTGTTTCTGGTGTGCTTTAAATAATACATCAATAGGTGTGTCTCTAATTAACTCAGATGTTGCCAATAAACTTCCAAAAACATGACATCATCATATGGGCCGTCCCATATTGTTTAAAGGCATAGTAATCGTAGTGTATGTCAACTTTTGACTTTGCAGAAAGTTATAAAAATGCCTTAAAAATTATCTCTCTCATAATTCTGGCATTTGGCAAATATAAATAATTTTGGTAATCCTAATTGACATAAAACAGATAAGGTTAATTCTGATTTCATGTCAGATAGTGAGAAAAACATGCATATGTCTCTTTTTCTATAGTGTATGTAAACTTCTGGTTTCAACTGTACATACATAAACATACATACACATACCTAGAAACATACACATGCATAACCATACATATGCATACCTAGAAACATACCTATACATAATCATACATACACACATACATAAGAACTTACACATACATAACCATACATACACACACCTAAGAACTCACATATACATAACCCTACATACACCTAAGAACACACACATATCTAACCATACATACACAAACCTAGGAACACACACATACATAATCATACATACACACTCCTAGGAACACACACATACATAATCATACATACACACACCTAGGAACACACATACATAACCATGCATACACATACCTAAGAACACACATATACAGAATCATAGATACACACACTTAGGAACACACATATTTATATATATATATATATATAATATATATATATATATATATATATTATATATATATATATATATATATATATATATATATATAACCATACATACACCTAAGTAAATTTTTGGGAAAAACACAGCAAAATTGCATCATTTAATATGAATCGCAGCAAAACCGTGATAATGCCATCATTTATGGAGACAATCTAAGTATTTATCACAGTTTTAATGTAAATTTTCACAAAATTGTGATAAAAATGTGCAATTTCACCACTATTTTCCCGAAATTGTAACAAAAAAGATCCAATCTTGCTCTGATTTCCCGAAAATTGCAGTAAAATGGTGCATTTTTTCCTGTGATTTTATGTAAATTGCAGCAAAACTGCACCATTTTTGTTGCAGAATTTTGGACAAAACCATTAAAAAGCAATCCTGTGTGCAGATATTAGGTATTGCTGCATATGCACCGGAGCTGTGGCAGTGTCAGCCTTCCTGTTGGATCTGACTCCTAGAAGACTGTCATCCTATTCATCTGGCTGCTGCTCCTGATGTCGGCTCGGAGAGGTGTCTTTAAGGATTTCTTCTGCACTGACAGTCAGTTCAGACAGCCAAGGCCTCCTCTCCCACAGGGCAGGCTATTACAGGCAAGCCCATGACTCTACCCACAGACTGAGTTGCTGCATAAGGTCCGCAGTATGAACAGGCAGCCTCTGAGAACCTGGCCTGTCATAGTTTTAGTAAAAAGAACAAGCAGTAGTTCATTTTACTAAATTTGTGAAACAAGAGGGTGGCAACTGCTGCCGGCAGCAGTGGGCCCCCTTGTTTCACATTTCTGTCTGGGCCCCTTGTATATTGCCCTAATGGCGGCCCTGTTAGGAACAGGCCACAAGCTGAAACCAGGAACACAGATGCATGGAACTGCCAGCAGCTGGAACCAGTAACTAGAAGCCCAGGAATGTAGCCAGGAACCTGAAGGTGGTCACAGCATAAGAACATGGTCACAGCATAAAAACATGCTCAGGAACAAAGTCAAGAGAGCAGTGCAGTTACTAGGCATAGTCAAGACGGAAGTCAACACAAATTGTACTTTTATGATTTCAAGGCATGTTAGAAACAGCCATGATTTAGGACCAGGAGTAGTAACAGAAGCTCCAGGTGGAGGATCAAACTGGCAAAGTAGTAACAAGGAATCGGGGAGAAGGCCAGAAGGTGACCAAGAGATCTGGAAACTGGAGAGAGGGTCCATGGGTGTAGAGGCTGGAACAAGAACTGCATTGTAACCTATAAGCTGTAAAAAATTAGATGAAAAAGTTTTTCCCTTATCCATAGCCTCTGAGGTGTTGAGTTCTTATGCTGCATGGAGCCCTGGGCAGCTCACCATCAGAGATTCTATTATGTATCATTTATTGTAACAGAGGGTACGGGAGGATATTGAGGATTTTACCTAGGCTAACATGACATTACCCTTAATCATAATTGTAAATCTACCAGGAAATGGCTGAAAAAAGGAAATGAAAAGTTTTAAAAAGGGCAAGTCCAGAACTAAGGAGATGTACCACACAGCAGTACAACATATTACTGGTCAATGTCACAGCAAATAGTTGTGTGCAACCTTTTACCTATGGGGCAATAGCTATAGGTTATTAGTGACCTGATATATGTATTGTACTTACTTTCCTCAGAGAAGGAAATAGCTTTTGTTGCTATTTCTAGGCTTCATTTACACTTTGCTATAATCTTGTGTTCTTTGGGCTGGAATTGGTACCAAAAATGCTCCAAAAAACACAACATTACCACAGTGTGTCAATCCACTCAAATTTTCTT
>JAODAL010006324.1:0-134597 GCA_025379985.1 Phyllomedusa bahiana | reverse complement strand
AGTAATCTTAAAGTATATAACTCAGCAGACCCTTTTCCCTCCCTGCCCTAAAATATTATGTCAAGGGTTTTTAGGGACAGTTCCAAAAGTCAGGTACTAGGACAGGACCATGTGATGGTTGAGGTAGAATTTAAAGGAAACCCTTTCCCCTTTTTGGGCTAGGAACAAGGAATTTTTTATGACTTAATGAAACCTTTTGTTCTCATGTCTTTTAAAATGGAACTGACCATACCTGTACCCTTAAAACGGTGAAATAGTTTCCCTTTAAAGCAATTATACCACTAAAGTCAATAGTGTTAAACAAGGGACAATTCGGGGCCCCAACCATAAACATATAAAAAGGGATCTAAGTATAGAAAGTGGCCACAGTACAGAAATCTGAATGAAGCCGTGGTACATTTCGAAACTAAAAGAATTTACAGACAACAGCCCATGCACACTATTTGATAGCACAGAAAATAGCACAATGGAATCAGACATTTGACACTAATTTTAATGCAGATCAATTTTAAAAAAGTAAAATGGACCAGAACCTTAGAGTCTGCAGTACTACATATCATTTCAATTTTTTTGAGGGTTCCCCCGTTATCAGCCTACTACATGTTTCTCTAATGGAATAAGGCTTTTACATTTGGTCTTCATATACATTGAGAGTATTCCCCAAAATAATTATACCTTCTACAAGTCCAAAGACCCCTGTTTCCTTCTAGCATATACTTTTCTTTTTTATCTGTACATAAATGCACATTCTTCGAATACCGTACAGTATATACAATATATATATATATATATATATTTGCCCACTGACAAAGACATGAACAGTCTATAATTTTAAGGATGGGTTTTTTTTACATTAAGAGATAAATAACCAAAATAAAAACCAGAAAATCAAATTGGTACATTTTATTAAATGTTTTTCATTTGCAGTGAGAAATAAGTTTTTTGATCCCTTGGCAAAGAAAATTAATACTTGGCGGGAAAAACTTGTTGAAAAGCAAGCAGTCAAAGTTTTTTGTTTGATAATTAGGTTTGGGGAAATGCAAAAGGGAAATTTTTGGGCCACTCCTCTTTGCAGTCATCTCTAAATCTTAAGATTTTGAGGCTGTCGCTTGGAACCGGGGGGTTCAACTCCCTCTATAAGTTTTCTAGGTATTGAGGCCTGGGGAATGGGGGCCACCCCTGGGCCTAATGGCTTCTTTTTGAGGGCCCCCCTTTTTTGGTTTTGGGGGCATTTTCTTCGGAAAACCAAAGCCACGACACATTTTTTTAAAATCCTGGGGCAGGGGGGAAAGGTTTAAAATTTGGGGTTTTTTTTTACATGGCTCAATCCATTCTCACCATTGATGCGGTGAAGTAATCCTGTGCCTTTAGCAGAGAAACACTCCCAGAACATAGGGCCACATGTATGCAAACGGGCTGCGCCTGATGTTGGGCTAAATATATGCCAGACTTCTGGCGCAGCCCTGTTCATACATGTCCCCCATAATGTTTCCACCTCCATGCTTAACAGTGGTGACGGTGTTCTTTGGGTCATATGCAGCATTTTTCTTCCTCCAAACACAGCGAAATGAGTTACTGCCAAATAACTTTTTGTCTCATCTGACCACAGCACCTTCTCCCATTCACTCACCAAATCATTCAGGTGTTCACTTCAGACGGGCCTGCACATGTGCCTTCTTGAGCAGGGGGACCTTGCTGGCACTGCAGGTTTTTAAGCCATTACAGCATAATGTGTTACCATTGATTTTCTTGGTGACTGCGGATCCAGCTGCCTTGAGATCATTAACAAGTTCCCCCCATGTAGTTTTAGGCTGGTCTCTCACGTTCCTCATGATCAAGGATACCCCACGAGGTGAGATTTTGCCCCAGATCGATGTCGATTAACAGTTATTTTATTTCTTCAATTTTCTTACTATTGCACCAACAGTTGTCTCCTTCTCAACCAGCGTCTTACTTGTGGTTTTGTAGCCCATTCCAGCTTTGTGCAGGTCTATGGGCTTCTCCCTGGCATCCTTGGAAAGCTCTTTTTGGTAAAGGATCTTGCCCCCATGTTTGGGAAAAAATCGTTAATGAGTTCCCCTGGGCGATTAGATTTTTGAAAATCTGTGTTTAAGGCTGGGAGTCTTTTATAAAGGTACTATTTAAGACAGCTGTCTTTCATGTTTGGGAACGAGTTTATTAGGAGCGTCTAACCAGTCTGGGAGGAGCCAGAACCCCTTAATGGTTGGTAGGGGGGCAAATACTTATTTCTCTCAGAAAAATGCAATAAATTTGTATAATTTATACAATGATTTTCTGGACTTAATTTTGGTATTCTCTCAAATTTTAAAAATTTAAACCCACCCTTAAAATGATAGACTTCATGTTTTGTCCAGTGGGTTCAAAAATTATTTCCCTTTCCCGTATACACAAACACAAGCATAAATATATTACAATAGCAGTCTGTGGGCGGTTTCCCAATGTATGCCTAAAGAGTGAGATTTGTCACATTCCTACATTACAGGTATTTGTCGGGAGATTTTCCTGAAAAATATTGCCAACATAACTTTAAAACGAGATTTTAATTGACAAGTCACCCCAAAAACATCCATCCCCACTTCATCTCACGTATCATGTTTTCAGTACCAGAACCATCAGGAACATTTACATCTATGAATGAGTGTAGCAGCTCTTTACTTGTATAGGCCTTGTATTAAGGCTTTGTGTTCCTTCTAAAGTAAGGCTCTGTTCACACTAGCACTCTGGCTTCCATTTATAATGAAGCCATAACAACTATTCTAGATCTGACAGTCCCCATAAACTGCACTATTCTTGCCATTAAAACTACCAGAATACCTGTTGGTATTCACACAGTGTAGTTGTGTAGTGGTAAAAAGTGCATCAATACCACTTCTGGAAAAACTGCATGCAATTTTTACCACAAGTTTGCAACACGGTAATTAACCCCACAGTTTGTACATGTTTCACTTGTAAAACTCGCCTACACTTAACATTAACCACAGTGCCAACATGTGGCAAATCACCGCAAAAACTCATTTGGTTTTTCAGAAGCGCATTTTTGATGCAGTTTTTTACGCAACACAACCGCATGATGTGAATAGAGGTTCACTAGTGAAGGACCATTCACATTTTACATTTGAATTCTTTATATGTGAATGCTATGAATAAATGCATAAATGATAATGGATAGGAAACCAACCACACTGCCCTGAAAAGCACCTTTCATTTACTTACTGACAAAATATACATCATCTAACAAAGTTACATAAATTATAATACACTTCAGATTATGTTATTGTGCGTGAGAAAAGTCTGTAATAGACTTTTACATAAATTTACAGTGTGGCTTCAGGTAGCACTTTCCAGTTTATTTTTTGGCAAGAATACTGCTGCTTGCTACTTTAATCTTGTCATCAAAAATACTGGAAAAGTATGTGGAAATCTGTAGTGCGAACAGAGCCTAAATTGAGGAAGGACATAAAAAAACGTTAAATGGAAATGTGAAATAGTGCACTGAAATGTATAAAAAGCCAAATGCAAATAGATCAGCTACAACATGTGCCACAAAAATCATTCATTTATACATCAATTATAAAAATAACAGTTAAACAGCAAAATGTGTTTTTAGAGAAGATAGATGAACAGATTTTATCATGAGGTAAATTACAACTGAAGGGATGCAGCTCTGTTCACACATACATTCTGGGGCTGTCTGGGTTTCCCTCAAGCTTTTGTGGTATTTTTGACGTCAATAATATCACAGCGGTGATTTTCTTGCTTTTAATACTGGAGTTCCTTTGGAAACCCCATCAGACACCATTGTACGTCAATGAGGTCTATCAGTGTCTGTTTAGATCCACTAAAAAAATGGATTCATTCAAATGGAAGTCATGACGCTTGTGTGAACAGAGCCTAAAAGGAAACCTATGCATCCTTTCGTATGTTGACATGGTGTAATGTGGTCCGCACAGGTACGCGCAGCAATACGCCTTAGTTAGTGCTGTTGAAAGTACGCATATACTTTGAACCTGAAATGGCCAAAGGCAGCTTTCTGACCTGCTAACTTATCTATTTTGATGTGCATCTGAAAGAAGTGACAGGTCACTTCTATTTATGGGTGCCGAGAAATAGAATTGTAAAATCATCGTCATCTGAACAATGACGATGATTTTACACACAACTCAATGACTGCTGGACTTAAAGGGGTTGTCTCACTACAAGGATTGCTTTTTTTGTTAAAGATCTTGCAAAAACAAGTCCTTTTGCAATATATGTCCATTAATAGTGTCCTACCTATTCCTAGATATCCCCTCTTGTATGGGCTGCATCAGCTCCTCAGGTCGCTATAGCTACAGACCTGTGCGATCTCTCCTGATAGGCTGGCAGCACTGGTTGCTATAGCTACAGACCTGGCTTCTACTGCAGCCTAGTAAAAGCCAATAAACACTTGAATTCAAAGTGAAACAAAGAAAACAGGACTGAGGTAAGATGAATCAATGTAGTGAGACAACCCCTTTAAACAATGACTTGAATGTATTTGCGAGGTGTACTTTGGCACAAATATGCTCTAATGTACGCCCCGCAAATACGCCCTGTGAACATACCCTTAGACACAAAGCAGATCAAATAGAGCCAGAGAGTTGTCCCTCAACATCTAGTCGACTTCTTAACAAAACCTGACCAAGGATTATATACTTTCAAACCTGGCACAACGGGTAGTGCTCATTTCTTCATGTGTGCATGGACTGAGGTGACTAAAGTAAGAATGGAAGATAGGACTGGGTCACTGCTGTCTGAAGTATGTAAAGCTTTTCAAGTAATGAATCGGGTAGAGATCTTAGAGATGTTAACAATTTATATTCTAGGGATTGGATTTTTTTTTTTTTTAAATAGTGTGAATAATGCAAATAATAATGCTGGTGACAGCCAGCATTTAGTTTGGAGGCGATTCATTCTTCTCGTACTTCAGCTGCCATTGTATTTTAGTTGTCCAGACTACTGTAAATTAGGCTTAAACATGGAATAATAAAAAAATATGTAACTTTGTGCTGAAATTTATCACCATTTTCAAGACCCTGCATGCTGTCAGTGAATGGTGATTGCTTATATTCTGTGTGAGGTGACGCTCCAGGATGAGAGTTCATGCTCACATTTATACAATGTCGTCGGAACAAGAAAGAATGACAGCAACCACTGGTATTGACAATGGCAAAGCACAAAAGTACATTAGACAGCTGCAGAACAGTTAAAGGGAGACTGTCAGCAATTCTTAGCCTCTGCAGACAGCACTATATAAAGGACAGAGACAGCAGTGAAAAGTTATTTCTGGTGATTGTTAAGCAAGTTCTATGACTGAGAAAATGTAGTTTCAATCTCAAGGCAGCTATGATTGTAGGTGCTCAGTAGGCGGACCCTTAACGTTAATGGAGTTTTCTCAAGATGCTGTTTCATAGATTCACAGGCAGCTTCTGACTGACATTGCCTGGTTAGATTGCGGGTGGTGCTATAGCAGCGATTAGCATACTTAGGTCCTCTATAACTAACAAAGACTTAAAGACTTAAGACTCTGCACTGGATGACCATGGTGACACCACTCCCTGCACTCAGTCTAATCAGAAAGGGAGCTATGGATGGTGACCTAGAGACACTTGTGTGCACTCAGAGCAGATTAAATCTCTCTTTTCTCCTGACCAAGGCAATATCAAAAGAGCAATGTATTTAGAAAAAGTCTTCATTTACCTTTCCCCATTTGTTGAAATATAATCACTGTAGTGAGAAAACCCCTTTAAGTGTTCAGAGCTCTATTCCCTAGCCCCATGCCTCAGCTGTAAGTAACAGCTCTAAAGCTTTCCTTACTTTGCAGCAACTAAGAGACTTTATTTAAAGTGAATCAGTCGAGTGATTTTTGCTGCCCTATATGAGAGCAGGGTACGACAGAATGAAAAAGGGTGAGCTCTGTGATACAAAGGTTTATATGATTTGAAGCTGGATTTCTGAGTAAAAAGCAGATTAAATCTTGACAGGACTCTGAGAAGAGACCGACTGACGACTTTTCCTGTATCAGCGTGTGTACAGAGCAAGCGGTCAATCACTCTATGTGGGCAGGATAAGCAGGACTCTCACTGTCTCTTTCCGAAGCTCTTTAAGGATCTACTCTACTTTTTACTCACAAGTCCTGCTCTATATCATATACACTATATATATATATACACATATCATATACATATAGCTCAGCTTCTATCCTTTTATTAGATCCTGCTCTCAGATAGGGCAGCAAAAATCACCTGAAAGGTTCACTTTAAGGGTCTATAAGGCCAAAATTAGAAGTCAAGCTTCTTTAAAACAAGTCCAGGTGATTTTTTTTTCTACTAGATGAAAGTGGAAAGCACAAATATAACTAGAGTAGACAGTCTAAGAATAAGAATACCTGGGAGCATTTCACCTAGTTCTAGACAAGAGGTATTACTGTAGCAGCTGCCATGGTCTAGGTAAAAAGCCAGCAGTGCGGGTAGCGTAGACGTATAAGGGAGGTAGCCATTTGGTACCATAGTAATAATTTTTTACAGTTTTTTTTAAATGAGAAGTTTGCAGTTAATGCTCACATTCTATGCTTGGAAGCTGGTTTAAAGGAAAAAGTGAAAACTGGGCTGTAACTAATAGCAGACATGCAATGACCGTATGCAGATTAAGGTGGCATCATGTAAAAATGAAAATCCAGTTTAGAGAAGAAGGGATAGGTGTACATGCAAGACTACAGACACAACACATGCATGACAATGGATTCATAGCATCGGACTAAACTGAAAATTGAACAAAATTTTTGGTCACTTTTTACATGCTAGAGCTTACAGAATCTGTTTTTCATGTACGCCATTAATATTTGTGCAGGACAGTCTTGGCCTGCATTTTACAGACAACCTATTTTAAAATGCTTAGCAGTCATTAGATGGTGTTGAAAATCTAAAAAAAAAAAGTCTTAAAGACTTTTTAAACCCGCTTATTTCAGCACCACTGCTGATCCTGGCCAATGACGTTGCTGTTCATTCTTCACGTGGTCCTGCAGCTATCTCTTCCTGGACATACCACATGTCATTTTAGCACAGCTCGTGACATCAACGCTGGGCGCACCAGGAATGGCAGCAGCACTGGAACAAGTGGGTTTAAAAGATGAGTTTTGGGTTTTATTTCCTATTTTCAATCCCCTAATGATTTATGAGCTTTTAAAAATAATATAACGCGCCTCTAAACGTACACTTTTGATATGCCCCTCTTCCCCATTGGTGGCGCTGCAGGAAAACGGGACATTAACAGCCAGGTTTCTTCAGTGTATATTATAGTAATTTCCAGCACAGATAAAAGCTATTATCAGCTTATTGTCAAAAAATTCTCAATCACCCTTAAGGACAATCTTTTCAAGAACGCCATACCATGCTGGCATACATAATGAACTTCATATTGCGGTATGATGGGTCTTCTTTACCGGAAGGACCTAGAAGCAAATTCTTGTTGTAAGGTACATCAGGAAGCAAACTGTCTACATTGACCCTAGGAACTGTGCAGCGCCCCCTACAAAGAACTGACCCATGCTGCTCACAAAGAAATGTATGGAATAGGCAAGGGCAGGATTGCTCACAACAAAGGTAGAAGAAGCAATATATGCCAGTGAAGAAGAGCCTCAGACTGGACATGAATGAACCAACTAAGTATCCTTCTCTGCTCCACATTTTCACTACAAGTTGAAGCTATTGTGGAGTCCAATGTAGTGTTAATAAAACCAGTATGTCAAACCTTGACTGCTGAAATTGTGAACTCTCAAACGTTGTTGTCTACTATTGTCTAAATTACTAGTAATAAATATACATCATTCTATGACGTCAGTATCATGGCTGCCTTCTGCTTAAAGGGACCGGCACATAACTTGAAATCCGGCCCCAGAAATGTTTCTCTTGTCTAGATTTCAATCTGACTGCAATCTGCCTTACATTGTTTCCTATGGAAATTCAGTGTTGTCATTTACATGACGCTGATTTTTTTTAAGCGTGGATTTATTTTCAGCATTGAAAAAGAACTGTCATGCAAATTCTTGAGGCAGATTCAGCGCTTAAAATTTCCATAGGAAACAATGAAGGGTCTAAAATCAGTGTCCAATACTCATCACACAAAGTGCGGCTAGGACTGGATTCAGATCAGCACCTAAAATCTGATTGGTAGAATATTGTCTCAGTAAGCCCAATAAAGATTTGCATTTTCTGACAAAGATTTGATGAGGCAGTTTTTATAAGGGTGCATTCAAAATCTGGTCGGTTTTAACCTCAGCAGAACCGTCCATCCCAACCGGTTTTTGGATGTTTTTTGACACACAAAAAATGTCGTTTTTTCAGCAGTTTTCATTTTTGAACATTTTTTTGTCACCGATTTAGTCCAGACTTTTCAGCAGTTTTTGGACTTTTTTTTCAAGCAGAAAAAGTGCAAAAAACTAAAACTGTCCAAAAACCGATCAAAAAAATGTTCATTCACCTTCTGCTCGGTTCACATTTACTTCAATGTTAATTTTCTGTATGGAAACATGTTCTAAGTTTCTCGGCGGTGTGAAAAACCGTCCGGCAGAAAATCTGTTCAGTGTGGACTGCTCACTGGATTTTCTATTAAAGTCTATGGGGAGCGTTGCTTCAGACAGTTTCTAAATCCACAAACCACCTGAAAATCCGACTGAGAAACCATGCCATGTGGATGGGCCGTAATTGTCCAATAAATCCACGTTTAAAAACTGCCTCTGACATCCTCATCAGATCCTCAACTGAAAATGCAAATCCTCATCTGAAATTACAGACGAGGATTCAATGCTGATTCAGCATCCAAATCTGCCGTGTAATTGTACCTTAAGTTCACTTCAAGTTTTGGCTCAAAAAAACAGCAGTTTAAAAAAAGCTTTAAAGCACCCTATACCATACATAGGTTAAGGCTCAGTCAGAATTCTCTTTAGGACTTCATTGTTCTGGGGTTTTAAAGTCTCTATTTTGGGGTTTAATCTGGCGATCATGAAGCTCTATCTAAGAATATGACTCTCTCATACATGTGTCCTAAGATGTTAATGGAATGCAGATGCATCTTATATATACATATGTACACATAATAAATGAACATAGAAAGGTGACTGTAGTGTCCTTGGCAAAGATGCACAGTTAATAAATTAAAGCACAGCTTCATAGTTCCAGAAACACTAATGAACAAGTACTGCATTTAAATGTATTACCAGTGCTGTGACCTCCAACATCTTCAATTTGCCCTCATTATTGCATCTTCTTTAGTGAGTGGTCAAAATAATATCCAGTGCCAACAGCATTGAGCAAAAAATTAAAAATCCACTAGCAGTTCCTTAATCACTTATAGGAGGTCCAAGACTTTAATCGATCAGGGCGCTACCAGTGAAATCCCAGTTTTGGACAGGATTGGGTCCCTGAATTCAGCATAGCTTTGTGATAGATGCCCTAACTAATGCCCACTGTATAGTCTACGGTTTCCATGTGCTGTGGTTCTGGTGATTCTGTCTGCAGTCCTCTTGGAAACTGAAAAGACCTTGAGACCTATAATGCAGTATTTGAAAGAACCTTCAGATTCCCGTTACTCTGCTTCTGAAGCTTCAGTCCTTTTTTAAATCCTTTCTTATATCTGAATCTGGAAAAGACAGAAACAGGAATATAGTTGTCATACTGCTGGACATAGCAATATATTTAAGGAACTTAATACGGTTTTCTTCTGAGTGTATTGGTTTTCAGTAACGATTGATAGACGGGACATTTGGAAAATAAGGGTAATTGTAATTGAAGAGGTGGAGGTATAACAAAAGAGTGAAGAAACAGGCACCAAGAAGATTTGCAGAACTCCATACAGACACCCCACTGCCTGTCACTTCTTCTTAGAAATGAATGTGTGAACAAGCATTAAACTAATGTGCAGTTTGTTATCATCTAATTGTTCCCCTAGCAGTGGGATATGTGAACTGCTTCTCAGAAATTAGCTGCACCTGTTAATTTTTCCCAGGTAGCAAATAGGCCAGAATTGCCTGCTGCTGAGTTCAGTCTAGTTCAGCCATTGAGCTGTGAATATGCCCCAAAAATTGCAGTGTTTTTTTGAGTAAGTAATGTCCCAATTTTTGTATGTGTTTTTTCTGTAAATTATTAGTGTAGGGACTTGCGAGACATGCGGACCGTTGACGCCGGTTGGGAGCTTGCTTATTGGGGCCCCCTGTACTAACTAATACCTCATAGTTAAAAAAAAAATTCCAGTATGTCATATTTTTTTTTATCTGCCCAACAGTGCTGGGGAGCGGAGGGTGTCTGTATTTTGTGTTGGACACCTAGAAAGTGCTGGGTAGCCTGCCTAATCTAATAGTATGGGTGTCTCTAATAGGTTGTAAGCCAGCATGGCGCACCACACGTATCTGTATTTATGGCGCCCTTCTGTATCGCCTTATATATATGTAACTGCAGTACCAGCAACCACCCTCCTCATGCACTGAGAGTATGTGAGAGGTTGTTTTATTGGTATATATTTGCATTTGTGCAATCTCTCCATGTATTATACTGTGGCGTTTCTGCATACTGGTGTGAACAGGTATTAAACTAATGAGCAGTTTTTTATCATCTAATTGTTCCTTTAGCAGTGGGGTATGTGAGCTGCTTCTCAGCAATTACCTGCACCTGTTAATTTTTCCCAGGTAGCATATAGGCTACAACTGCCTGCTGCTGGGTTCAGTCTAGTCCAGCCATTGAGCTGTGAATATGGCCCAAAAAATTGCAGTGTTTTGTTGAGTAAGTAATGTCCCAATTTTTGTATGTGTTTTTTAGAAATTAATGTGGACTGAAAAGGAAGAAGATTGAGGGGAAGAGAAGCAGGAGAATGAAGAAAGGTCAAGGAGGATGTGCAAGGTTACAAAGCACCAAAGATACAAACAAAATGCAGATTCTGGAGGAATATATTAATAATTGATAATTAAAGACAGATGATATTTCAACAGAAAGTATGATTAAAATATTTTTGAGTGTTTGTTATATAAAGCCTGAAAGGATCTCAATAAATATTTCCCACCATCTAGAATAAGCCCAAGAGTTTCATAAGAAACACACGCGAGTTGGGGTTGGATCAGGTTGCATCTATTTGTCATCAACAAGCACAATAAATCGTTAAAGGGGTTTTCTCGCTACAAAGATTATCTCTGTAATGATGGGGACAGTAAAAATAAGCACTTTTGCAATTGGTTTGCATTACCTTAATCACTTAGTATAGGAGATATGAGCTAATCCATGCGTCTATAGATATTTCTGCAGCAAGTGGTCGGGCTACGCCACCTTTTCTGTGATTGGCTGACTGATATTTTATTGAGCCAGTTAGGACACGCCCCCTGTGCTGTGATTGGCTTCCTGCACTCTGTGCTTACTCCCTCTGAGCTGTGGAAAATGAAAGTGAAACTAGCTGCCTGTGATGACTGTGTCTGTATAATAAAGGCTGTCTCAGCTCCTCTATGCCTCTCCTCCCAGTGATGGCTCTATGTAAAGGATCTTGACAATTACGGAGTCTCTAGCTGCTAGATTCACGCTCCCCTCATATAACACAGCTATAACACAGGTTTATACAGTTTTTTTTATCAGTCCTGCCTGATAACAGAGGAGGGGGGGGGGGGGGGCCAAGGCAACGTACATTTCTCTCATTTGTTTCTTCAGTTCAGGCTGTATGTATAACTGCTTGCAGCAATACAGGTGTTCTGCTTACAAGGAACATGAGCAGCCTTGGAAGGAGGTGATAGCTCTGCAGACTTGAGAGCCACTGCAGAGCTGTGACATCCTCTACCTTCCACTGCACACACAGAATGATGGCTTCACAACTGTTCAGTGAGGGAAGACACGCCTACTGAGAGGAGAGACTGGCCCCTGGATTTGAAGCTATAACATACAGAAACAGCTAAAGTCTCCGAAAGCGTGTGATGTTAAAACCCCTTTAAGTTGTTATCATGAGTTTTTACTTTACACACTGTAAACTAACATTTAGGTCATTGTGCCGGTATGTCTACAATACCAATGAGCCCTGGCAATCTGGGATACAGCTAAGCTTCACTGTTTAATGCTTCCAAGTTGTGAGCAGCCAGAAGGGCTTCAAGCGTATTACTGGGGATCACAGATCCTTCATTCTGCACATAGACTGCACTGTGTGTCCACAATAAAGACCTTCATTGTAGTCTGGGTGGCAAGGTGTGGTGCCTGTAAGAACTTCACTGTGCTTTCATAATAGGTATGCTTCTATGAAGGAACACAGTCCATGTGATGGATTTTAATGTTAAGTATGTGTTGTACTCAATATTTTTGTGGTAAAATAACTGCTTGTATTCATTGTGTATCTGCAGTCTTTAAGTTACTGACTTTCATATAAGTATTAGTCACCTGTTCTTACTTTTTTCAGTGGGATCTGTAGTTTTCTCAGGATTTTTTTTATGTTATCTGTCCTGTTAGAATTCCCTTACGAGCTGTTATGCCTTCCTCCAGATAGACTGGCGTTACGCCCAGACTTGTTATTTTACACACACTTTTTAATTAGATTTACAGGTGTGCAATAATGTAAATAAAATGTAAATCTATAAGCAATTAATGAAACAATATTAACTGTATGCTTGACAGTTAAGGGGTTAACTCAGCTTTGGGCGCCTCGCCAGCGCATTATGGCTGCTCTGAAGCAGCATGCTTGACTGTCAATCACGTCGGCACTGTTTTGATGACAATCAGCTTATGTGAGGTAGTAACATGGATATAAGTTTTTACAAAAGTAAAAAAGCTTCTGGAAACCTAGTCGAAGCCTTCTGTATAAGTTGAGACCCAGGTGCTGGATCTTCCGTGCACCCTCGCAGTTCAACCGTAATGCCAAGAGGCAGGTGAGCTGGCTGAACATTTTTCTGTTTATTCAAAGTCTTGTCTGTGTAATAAAATGCATCGCCTAGGAATTTATCCTGATAATCTGAGAATCCACACCCAGCCGAATTGGTGGCCTGGATGTTGTTTGCTGAATCTACGGTGGGTACAGAAAGTATTCAGACCCCTTTAAATTTTTCACTCTTTGTTTCATTGCAGCCATTTGGTGAGATCCAAAAAGTTCATTTTTTTGATCATTAACCTCTTAACGACATTTGACGTACTCATATGTCAAGATCGGGTAGGGGTTCCCGCAAATTGATGCATAGGTACATCATGGCGATCTTGCGAGCTCACATGCAGAGCTCGCAAGATCGCGGCATGTGACTAGCGGTATATTACCTCTGGCATCATGCCGCATCCCCCGCGGCCGGAGTAAGCTTCGGCCGCGGGTGATTAACCCTTTGATGTCACGACATTGAAGCTGCAGGCAGGAAGAGTGAGTTCCTTCTGCCCACGATTGTAGCAGTAAGCGGCGCAGATGCCGCTCACTGGTCCCCTTACCCGACAGCCCGGATGCTTTCTGAAAGCATCCGGGTTGTCTGTTGACGTCACCATGCCCGCAATGCATTGTGGGTATGGTGATTGACAGTCACCATGGAGCCCAGTACACAGCAGTAATGCTGTCTGGGAGGAAGAAAGAAATATCCTCAATGACATGTGCAGAGATGAAGCCAATCAGAGACCGGCGGGATTCTGTGACATCACCGCACTATACAAGTACGGACGTGACGCTGGCAGCTCACACTCCTCTTTCTTTGCCGTGCTGTAGCTGCTGCAGCTGCAGTAGCTGAGATCTCACACAAAAGAAATTAGTTTTTAACAGCAATTTTTGTGGGGTGTCACAGCTTTTCTCAGAGACTGCTGGTCTTCCGTTCTAATTTTGATTTTGTGGGGTATTGGAATTGAAGTCCAGTGTGCGTCCAATTCAGCTGCATATACATTTTAATGCTATCTGGTCAGTTCTGGAGCACATTGAATATCCAAGTGTTATCTAAGCCTGGTTTTGCTGTTGTATTTAGTAAAAGAGACAGCGTTTTTACAATCCACATACCAGTTAATTTTTTGCTGCTCATTTCTTTTGCGCAATTTATATCCAAGGGTTACTTAAGCGTGTTTGTGCTGTTGTAGTCAGTAAAAGAAACAGTGTTTTTCAACGCCAAAGACGCAATTTTTCCTGGTGATTCCTGTAGCATAATTGATATCCAAAGGTTCATTAAGCGTGTTTCTGCTTTTGTAGTCAGTAAAATAAACGTCGTTTTAACACACCACATAGGAATTAATTTTTTGCTTCTCATTTCTTTTGCGCAATTAATATACAAGGGTTAAATAAGCATGTTTGTGTTATTGTAGTCAGAAAAATAAACGGTGTTTTTCAACGCCAAAGACGACATTTTTCCTGGTGATTTCTGTAGCACAATTTATATCCAAAGGTTAATTAAACATGTTTCTGCTTTTGTAGTCAGTAAAAGAAATGGTGTTTTTCAACGCCAAAGACGAAATTTTTCCTGGTGATTCCTGCAGCATAATTTATATCCAAAGGTTAATTAAGCGTGTTTCTGCTTTTATAGTCAGTAAAATACACAGCGTTTTAACACGCCACATACCAATTAATTTTTTGCTGCTCATTTCTTTTGCGCAATTTATATCCAAGGGTTACCCAAGTCTGTTAGTGGGTTCCTTTGGAGTCAAATACAGGGTGTGTATTTATCATATACAGATATCTTCATTAAACAGAGTCTGTAAATTTTTGAACAAACAGTATGTCAGACAGAGAGGTGGCAGGCTCTTCACATGCGAGTGGCAGTGGCACAAACATTCTTGGAGCAGACAAGTCGCAGCACAGTAAGGGGACGTCGCAGCAGAGGCCAGAACTGCCGGTATCATCTAGAGGCCGTGTTTTGACCAGCAACCCAAGGGTTCTTGATTGGTTGACTAGGTCATCCACTTCCTCCCAGATGACATCTGAGAACCCCAGCCAAGAGTCGGTGGGAACGTCAGACACAACCCTTAATTGGCATGGCCCGGGAGCGGGTCAGCGGCCCTCACCTGTCCTTAACCCGCCTCTGTCCCATCCGGTTCCCTCAGCCAGAGATCTACTATGTGGTCTGGGCTCAGCGCCACTATACAGCGAGGATGAACAATTTGAGGAGGACAGTCAGCAGCTACTTGTCAGCAAAGAAATGGGGCCAATATCCCCTGCTTCTTGCAGTAGGCAGCAAAGTATAGATGTGGAGAGTGGCATGGGAGGTCCTGTTGTGAGGGTTTAGCCTCTGCATACCAAGACCGTTGAGGAGGACAGCAGTGAAGATCAAACAATAATCGATGATGATGTAGCCGACCGCACTTGGGAGCCGGGTGAAGCAAGGGCTTCATCATCGTCAGGAGAAGAGGGCGTCAGCTTGCGCGTCAGGCAGCGGCGCAGCCAGCAAGTGGGTAGTGTGGCCATGAGTCAGCAGGATAGCAGCAGTGCGAGGTCGGGAGCCAAGCAGCCACGGGGTAGAAAACCCGCTTCGCAGGTCCAAGAAAGTAGCGGCACAGGGGCTCAGCGAGGCAGCGGCGGTTGTAGTCACTCAGTGCGGGGCGTTGGCGGTAAAATCAGATACTCGGTGGTGTGGCAGTTCTTTGGTAAGACACCGGAGGAGCCGAATATGGGTATATGTAGAATCTGTGGGCAGAAAGTGAAGCATGGCCAGGGAGTTAACGTTGGCACCACAGCCCTGCGTCAACACATGCAGCGTCACCATACGGTGGCCTGGGAGAAACGTGGCTCAGATGTGGTGGTCCATCCTGCTGCCGCAGCAACAGCAGCGGCACCTGTGGCACGTATGCCATTGCAGCCAGTCAAGGCTCCATCACCTCTGCAGAAGGGAGCTGTTTCTCTTTGCCATCATCTCCCGGTCCAGATGCTCCTGCTCCTCGCTACTCATGGCGCCAGCAGTCGTTCAACGAGGCGAGTGCAAAGAGACAACAGTATGCGTCCAACCATCCTAAGGTGCAGAAGCTGAGCGTGCTCCTGTCCAAGTTGTTGGTACTTCAGTCCCTCCCTTTCCAAATGGTGGACTCTGCACTGTTCAGAGAATTAATGGCCTGTGCCGCCGAGGTGGAGAGTTCCAAGCTGTAATTTCTTTTCCAAAAAGGCAGTTTCAGCCCTTCACAAATATGTAGAACAGAAGGTGGGCCAGTCCTTGAGCTTATTGGTTTGTTCCAAGGTGCACGGCAGCACGGATGTGTGGAGCTGTAACTACGGGCAGGGCCAGTACATGTCCTTTAGGGCCCACTGGGTGAATGTGCTTTCTGCACAGCCACACCAACAACTTGGACAGGAGACGCCGCTTTCTCTTTCACGTTGTCAAACTGCTACTCCTGCACCAATGTCCTCCGCCTCCTCCACCACCACCACCACCATCTCAGCCTCCACAAGTGCTGCTCCATCATACCACATGTGTAGGGCACTGCAGTGTCAAGCAGTTCTACACCTGGCTTGCCTCGGCGAGCAAAGTACACCAGGGGAGGACTGCTCCGCGTCATGCAGCAAAAAATCGATGTGTGGCTTTCTCCGCACCAACTGAAAATCGGAACCATGGTGACGCGCAATGGGAGGAACATGGTGTCCGCGCTGCACCGAGCAGGGATGGTCCATGCGCCCTGCATGGCGCACGTGTTCAATCTGGTTGTGAAACGGTTCCTGAAGTCTTCCACCGATCTTCAGAAGATTCTTAAAATGGGCCCGGAAACGTGCATGCACTTCATCCATTCCTACAAAAGCCAGCATACCTCCTCGAGTTGCAGCGGCAGAACGGCCTCCCCCAACACACGCTGATATACGATGTTTCCACCCATTGGAATTCCAGCCTGCACATGTTGGACCGACTGTATGAACAGAGAAAGGTCATTAAAGGGGTTGTCTCGCTACAAAGAATAGCTTTCAAATTGTAGGAAACACAAAATGAAGACATTTTCCAAATATATTGCTTTGTTCATCTGTTTTTGTTAAAGGGAATGTGTCATCAAAAATGACATTGTTTAACTCACGTTTTTATGTTTTAAACACATTTTTAAGAATTTTGGTTATATTTTTTAAATTTTTCCCTAAACACTTTTTAAATATTTTTTATAATTCTTAAGTCCTGCAGTTTTCACTTTGGCCACTAAGCCTAATAACGTCTGACACTCCCGCCCATAGATAAAGATTTTTTAGCAGTCTGTTCATTATTAACACAAGCAGGGTCAAACTGAAAGGAGACACCCGTGTGAATAGATAACACAGAATCCACCATCACAAGAGGAGATAGTCACAGCTCTCAGCCCCCTCCTCCCTGCAGAGTGAATTCTTCCCAGGTCACACGCATGACTAGAAAACTGTCCTATTGAAGTCCCATGGGACAGAAACAGTATTAAGACTCCTATGTGCATGAAGCTGCTGTAAAGTATCTCTCTGACTGCTGTTAAAGCTGTGCAAACAAAGCCTAGTGGCCAAAGTGAAAACTGCAGGACTTAAGAATTATTAAAAAATATTGAAATTGATATGAAAAATTAAAAAGAAATATAACCAAAAATTCTTAAAAAATGTGTTTAACATAAAAACTTGAGTTAAACAATAATTAATTTTTGATGACACATTCCCTTTAAGGAGATATAAGTGAATTAATCACCTCCCTTGCTACTTCAGTTCCGTCAGTAACAGACCTGTGTACATCTCTCCCCCCTGCTGTTTGTTCTATGTGATAGCAGTGAGTGAGGTCATCACACAGGTCGCAGCAGCCTCTGTGCTGCTAGGCAGTAAAAAGCTTGATTTATCTAAAGTAAACAGCTCTAATTAGGGCTTTTGTTTCAGGGATCAGATAAAAAGTCCTGCTTGTAGTTTCCAAGAAGCTTCTGAGCTAATCTGAACTAATTAGCAACTGAAAGCACAGCACTGAATTCACCAGGGAGCTGTATGCATATTAGAGTCAGTCTGAACCAGGAAGTGACAGAGTATTTCATTCATGCATCCTATGAAACTCTGTAGGGAGACAACTATTTTGATTTTTTGATGATCCAGGAGGACAGGAGTACTCACCTGTGTAACTTTGATGTCAGCCAGTGGCAGCTCATGCGCTACACCTGCCGTTTGCGGAGGCCATTTGAGGAGGCCACATTATTTGTCAGTCGCCAGGACTACAGGATGAATAACGTCATTCCACTGCTTCATGCCCTGGAACAGATGCTGAAAAATCTGTCTGGGCAGGGGACTGGAGATGTGGCGACTACATCTCGCGGCCACATTAGTCCGCTGGGGACTGAACTGGAGGATGAGGAGGAGGACATTGGAGCACAAGCATTGTCTGGTGAAATGAGTGTTTTTTCTACCCAGGTGACAGGAGCGGGGGAGCAGGAGCAGCAGGAGGAGGAGGTAGATGGAGATGAGGAAGACGAGGCAGATGACCCGCAAGCACCGTGGCAGTATACAATGGAGATGGAGGCAGGGAGTCCCTTAGAGTCACTTGTGCAGATGGCCCGCAGCATGCTGATTTGCCTGGCTAGTGACAGCCGAATAGTCACCATCCAGCAGAAGGATGACTTCTGGCTCTCCACCCTATTGGACCCTTGCTACAGGTCCAAAATTGGAGCCTTCCCAGCTGCTGAGAGGGAGGACAAACACAAATACTATAGAGAAATCCTGTATAGTCAGTTGGCCGCTGCCTATGTGCGGCATCATCCATCCTCTGAAAAGGTCTGACTGGGGGGTTCATCAGCGCTCACATACCACTGCCTCAGCTGCTGTGGGAAGGTTGGGGGGTAGGAGCAGTACCAGCTCCATCAGCAGCAACCTAAGTCTGGAGTCGCTGATGAGCAGCTTCCTTCACCCGCCTACTGAGGAGGGCACTCGCCAGCAGCAGGACCTGGAGCAGACCCTGAACCAACAGGTGGTGTCCTACTTGGACAGCACTCTGCCACTCCAGTTAGAAGATCCGCTGGACTACTGGGCAGCCAAACTGGATGTGTGGCCGCAACTTGCCGAGTTTGCAGTGGAGAAGCTGTCCTGCCCGGTCAGTAGTGTGGCATCAGAGCGTGTGTTAAGTGCGGCGGGGGCCATCGTTACCCCAAGGAGAACCCGCTTGTCCACGGGAAATGTGGAACGACTGACCTTTGTCAAGATGAATCAGGCGTGGAACGGCCAGGATTTCCACACACCAATGCCTTAGGCGTCAGATTACATCAGCCATGACGCCTCACCCAAACTGTGAGAAATGAGTCTGGGTTCAAACTACCTGCCTCAGCCACTATTCTGATGCCGCCACCCGCCTGATGCCACACATCTGCTGCCAGTTTCTCCATCTGCCTACCACCATCTTTACCAGGAACTGATATTGCCACCCACCTCCACACTCTGTCATTGTCCCACTCTATGACCTCATGCTGCTGCTGCTGTTGTTGCTGCAGCAGTCACCTCCACACCATGTCATTGTGCCACTCTCTGACCTTATGCTGCTGCTGCTGTTGTTGCTGCAGCAGTCACCTCCACACCATGTCATTGTGCCACTCTCTGACCTCATGCTGTTGCTGCTGCTGTTACCTCCACAATCTATCATTGTGCCACTCTGTGGCCTACTCCTGTTGGTGCCACCTCCAGAATTTGTCATTGTGCCACTCTCTGACCTCATGCTGCTGCTGTTGATGAAGTCATCTCCACACTATGTCATTGTGCCACTTTGTGGGCTCCTGATGTTGCTGCCACCTCCAGAATTTGTCATTGTGCCACTCTGTGACTTACTCATGCTGCTGCCAAGTGACCGCTGTCTCACTGGAACACCCTGTGGTTTCCTAATGCTGTTTCCACATTCATCACTCTATGACATTGCCACTATTTTTGGTTTTCCCCTTCTTTTCACCTGTCAGAAGAAATGGGAAGGATCAGGTTTGTCTAGCCAAAAACAGGAATGGATACAGAACACAGAAGACATGCAAATATCCTATTTACTGGTCATCTCTGTTTTGGATCAACTCCTGTTTGTTTTTGGCCTTAGCAATACTGATGGATTATTGGCCGATTGAAAGCGGACACTGACGGATGAAAGGAAAGGCAAAATGATCAGAGACGTCAACGGAAAATTACTGCCGACACCCTCTCCCCCTCATCTTCGTGGGGCCTCTACATGTATCAGCGTTTAACAGAACAGGTTCTGTCATATTTTGTGACGGTTTAAAGCTCTGGCTTCATGAGGCGACCCCTGCTGTGACGTCCCCTTACTGTGCTGCGATCTGTGGCGGCTCCGGTAACCTACTACCGTGTTCTTTCACGCTATGGTAGGATCTTAGCCTTCAGCTTGTTTTTTTCCAGCTGGCACTGCCATGACTTTGTCAGGCTGCATTCCCGCTTTAGTTTTTTGGTCAGTTTTGCCCCCCGTAAGTGCTAAGGGAATTGAAGGGTAAAGTGATTCTAATAGCGGCGTCAGTCATGTGCGTGTCATACTAAAACACAAAATTGTATGAAGACAAAACCATGCTCCCTCTGCATATTTAAGCATGGCACAATGTTCTACAGCACCCTACAGGCTCTCTGCAGCCAGGAAATAGCTGTTTTTTAACGCGATTCGTCCCGAAGTAATTTGGGACGAAACGGATTTTGTCAGAAAATTCAGCGAAGTCGGCAAACCGAATTTTTGAGAAATTCGCCCATCTCTATTAGTAATGTATTTTGCGTTAGTTGATTTTTATGCATTGAAGTATTTCAGTCTAATCAATTGTAAAGTTCCTGCAAACAACATGACAGACTCTGTTTATCTCATCTTTATTCATTGTAACACTCCTACAAGAAAGTAATTCATTTGTGTTGGGCCTTTTTCTTCTTGTTATTTTGTGGGTTAGAAAAACATGGACCATGCCAGAAATTTGTTTCTGGGACTGTTCATGTGAAAATTGTAGATATAAGGAGTTATGCCTGAGCATTCAGGATCTGTGGAACCCTGGATAAGAATATGTTTGTGTGCAGAAAAGGTGAAAAATTCCTTTAAACACTTCATGGCTAGGCCACTTTCCCCCATTCATGATCAGGCACATTTTGTTTTTATTTTATACATGTTGATTTGAAAATGATAATGCCTTCTTGTGCCAGGTTATTTTATTAAATTTTTTGCTTTATTTCTGTGATAAATGAGGCTTTATTTTTATGTACTTTAATCTATTTTATGTACATTAACTTTTATTTTTATAATACCCAGAAAAAATTTAAAAATAAAATTGTCTTACTTTTAATTTTGGTCATTTTTATATAGGTGACAAATAGTTTTAGGTCGGATAAGTTTTGGCTTGAGGCAGTGTTTTTATTTACTTTTTTATTTCTTTTTTCTTTACTTTTTTTTTTTTGTGTAATAGATCAAGTTCTGCAGAGAAGTGGGGGACCATTTTATATGTCTCACCAGGGTGTTAGAGGGTTGTCTCAGTTATGGAGGAGAAGGCCTGTCTCACTTGGACCACATAGATGGGCTTGTGAAATGAGCTGTAAGTTAATTTCCCATGTCACATCATAAAGGGGGGGAAGTGTGAGAAAAATGAGTCTCTGGGGTCAAATTCTTGCATGAACTGTGCGCTAGAGATCTCCCCAGAGTGGCTCAATGATATTGAGGTTAGGAGACTAAGGTGGCCTCTCCAGAACCTTCACTTTGTCCTGCTGTAGCCAATGATAGGTTGACTTGGACTTGTGTTTTGGATCTTTGTCATATTGGAACATCCAAGTACATCCCATGCGCAGCTTCCGGGCTGATGAGTGCAAATTTGCCTCCAGTATTTGCTGATAACGTGCTGCATTCATCTTTCCTTCAACTTTGACCAAGTTTCTTATGCCTTTGTAGCCACACATCCCCAAAACATCAGCGATCCACCTCCGTGCTTTACAGAAGGAATGTTGTTCCTTTCATCACAGGCCTTGTTGACACCTCTCAAAATGTAACGTTTATGGTTGTGGCCAAAAAGTTTGATTTTGGTCTCATCACTTCAAATTACCTTGTTCCAGACATTTTGAAGCTTGTCTCTGTGCTGTTTGATGTATTATAGGCGAGATACTTTGTGGTATTTGCGAGTAATGCTTTTCTTATGCAACTACGACCATTGTAGACCATTTTTTCTTCAAGTGCCTCTTTATTGTGCATCTTGAAACAGCCTCCTGTATTTCAGTCAATGTTATTTGCGGGTTTTTCTTTGCATCCTGAACAATTTTTCTGGCAGTTGTGGCCAAATTTTTTGTTGGTCTTCCTGACCGTGGTTTGCTTTTTACAGAGCCCCAGACCTGTCCCCCTGCTTAAGGGACCACTAGGGACCATTTGTTAACCACAGTTTGAACACTGCTGACTGACATTATCAATTCCTTGGATATCTTTTTGTATCCCATTTACCTGTTTTATTACAGTTCAACTAACTTTTCACGTAATACATTGACTATTGTTTTGCTTTCCCCATGACTCACTCAATCCAGAACCGTCAGTGGCTGAATGAAAGATGCCATAGTGTCTGTCTGATCCCAGAAACTCACTCAAATTTTATGGCACACACACTTTATTGCAAGCACAAAAGGTCACGGTGAGATGGTTACCATTTAGTAACCATTCAACCCATTTGTGTCCAGCTACTGTGCATGTTATAAGGCAAATCAAATGGGTATGTGAACTTTTGATAGGGTCATTTGATGTTTTTGGGTCGTCAATATGATTATTAAAAAGAGAAAACACAGTAGTTTGAAAATATATGGTTCATCCACCACGACCCCGCATGAGATAAAAAAAGGTTTTTGGTTATCATTAATATTTCTGAAAAGCCAGAAAGCAAATATTCTGCCGGGGTGTGTTAAATTTGAGCACAACTGTATATATTACAGAGATCAGTTTCTCTGCTTCTATCATACTTTAATCTCAGATAGGGCAGCATAAACCACCTGAAAGGTTACCTTTAAGGCAATTCTTTCCATTCATTTCTATGGAAGCTCTGAATATAGCTGAGTTAGTGTGCTCAACTATACTCAAAACCAAATAAATTAATAAGGAGGATGGCCAGAAGCACCGTTCTCCTCATTCTGTAACAAGGTTGGCTAATAGCTATCTACGATGTGACTTGTTGTGTGGATGCTCCTTTGTAGGAACACCCCTTTAAACAATCACAGCACTGATATATGTTGTAAAATAAACAAAGATGAAAAAAATTACACTTACCCTTTTACTCGAAGCATCTCTTCAATAGTGTCTGGTAAAGGCGTATTGTAGGTTTCTGGGAGAAACAAGGTAAAAATACCCACGAGAACTGTGAGACTGCCCATCAGGACAAAAGGCAAATGTTTGTCATAGGCACCTATACAAGAAATAGAAGTTTTAACTTTTAAAAACTTGAGAATAATAAAAGTTCTATAGTCACATGCAATATGTTTTATAAATATTTTTATTTATAATTTTATTTATCTAGTAACATACAATCAACTATGTAGGTACAATTAAGATCCATTAACATTTTAAAAAAATATAATGTAGAGGTACAAAGGGGGAAAAAGTATTTAGTCAGCCACCAATTGTGCAAGTTCTCCCACTTAAAAAGATGAGAGAGGCCTGTAATTAACATCATAGGTAGACCTTAACTATGAGAGATAAAATGAGAAAACAAATTCCAAAAATCACATTGTCTGATTTGGGGAAGAATTTATTTGCAAATCTTGGTGGAAAATAAGTATTTGGTCACCATACAAACAAGCAAGATTCTGGTTCCACAGACCTGTAACTTCTTATTAACCCTTAAGACCCTGGGCGTATGAGTAAGTCCACTAGGCCGCTAGGGGCTTTGCTGGGGGATCGCTCGGACTCCCCGTACAGCCTGCCGGGTGTTAGCGGATGATCGCAGCTAAACACCCGGCGGTAACAGCGCCGGGCAGGTGGCTAATGTTTAGCCCATCAGACAACGCTTGCAAAGATGGCCGTGGCGTCTGAATTGAACAGCCACGATCGGTGACGAGCACCGATCGTTACGGTCATCGGCATCAGCGCAGCTATGCTGCGCCGTTCAGCAAGACAGGGTCACGGTGGTGGGGAGCCCTGTGAAGGCTCCCGTCACTACATTGGCGGTTTGCACCAACTTCAGTACGCAGTCAGCGAAGTGGGGAAAACCGCCATCTTTGTACCCCAAATGGGCTTTGCCTATGCAATGCATTAGGTTTTATTACCAAATCGCGCCCCATAGTGGTCAAGCACCATAGGGGGACTAAATGTACAGGTAAAAAAAAAATAATAAAAAGTTTTAAAGTCAAAAAAAAAGTATTAAAAGTTCAAATCAACCCCCCTTTCCCCATTTTACAAATTAAATATTAAAGATAATAATAAAAGTTACACATATTTGGTTCGCAGTGTCCAAAAAGATACGATCTATAAAATATAACTTCACTTATCCCGTAACGATGAACACCAATAGAAGAAAATAAAATTCCAAAAATGCCAAATAGCGTTTTTGGTCATTTTTACTGTCAATAAAAAAATGGGAATAAAAATGTTCAAAAAAGATGCATGCTTCCAAACTGCTAGCGATATAAAGTACACTTCAGCCCCGCAAAAAAAATGCCCCTCACTGACGATCCAGTAGTTTTAGTACAATAAAGTTTATTGGATCGCACAAATTGGCGCCGTGGCGCAAATTTCAAAAATAGAAATGTTTGGAATTTTTTTACGGGTTACCAGAAACATAACGGAACCTACATGTTTGGTATTGCCGGTTGCGTAACAACCTATTGAATACATGATACACTTTATATTACCAAAGATTGAAGCCGTAAAGCAAAATACCCCCGCAAACATGGCAAAAATCACTTTTTGGAATTTTTTGCGGTTTCACAGTATATTAATAGTACAGTGATTAACACCATTAGTAAGTACATCATTTCCCCAAAATAGTAGCCCTTCATGTGTCTTGTAGGTGGATAAATAAATTGTTATGGCTTTCAGAAGGCGAGGGGGAAAAGAACGTGTCACCAAAAAATAAAAGGGGTCTTTAAGGGGTCAAGAGCGCTCCTCTGTCCTCCACTACATTTACCGTGTTATGGCACATGTTTTAAAGTATTATCAGTATAAAAGACATCTGTCCACAAACCTCAACAGTCACAACTCCAAACTCCACTATGGTGAAGACCAAAGAGCTGACGTAGGCCACCAGAAACAGAATTGTGACCTGCACCAGGCTGAGAAGACAGATATTGCAATAGGTAAGCGCTTGGTGTGAAGAAAATCCAACTGTGGAGCAATAGTTGAAAATGGAAGGACATACAAGCACCACTGATAATCTCCCTCGATCTGGGGGTCCACGAACGATATCACCCGTGGGGTCACAAAATGATCACATGAACGGTGAGCAAAAAATTCAGAACCAATACGGGGGACCTAGTGATGATATGCAGAGAGCTGGGACACAATGTATAGTAACACGTCAACACACTATGCTGCCAGGGACTCAGATCCTGCAGTGCCAGACCTGTCCCCCTGCTTAAGCCAGTACACGTCTGGGCCCGTCTGAAGCCCCAAAACATCACTGCTCTAGAGGAGATCTGCATGGAGGAATGGGCCAACATTTCCAGCAACAGTGTGGCCAAACCTTGTGAGATTACAAAAAATGTTTGACTCTGTCATTGCCAATAAAGGATATGTAACAAAAGTAATAGAGAATAAACTTTGTTATTGACAAATTACTTACTTTCCACCATAATTTGCAAATAAATTACTTTCCAAATCAGACAATGTGATTTTCGGGATTTGTTTTCTCATCTTGTCTCTCATAGTTGAGATCTGCCTATGATGTCAATTACAGGCCTCTCTCATCTTTTTAAGTGGGAGAACTTGCCTAAAAGGTGGCTGACTAAATTTTCCCCCACTGTATAATGTTAGCGTAGAGCAGGGGTGTCAAACTCATTTTCACTAGTGGCCACATCGGCCTTACGGCATACCTTAAAGGGGATGTATCGCTTCTTTAGTTCTGCTGATTCATACTGCTCTCAGCTTCTAACACTCTAAAGGGAAATGCAGAGGCGTGTCTTACCTCCCAGCTGGCGTGCATCATCTCCCTCACTGTTCCCTGCTGGCTCACGAGATCCACCCCCCCACCAACCCTCGTCTGAGCTCACATTTCACTGTGTCTACCTATCAGTCTGATTTTGTATGTGCTGTCTACTTCACTGGGACTGCTTTTCAGTATAGACTCTGCACCTGATCTATTCTCCTCTCACAGCTGGAGATTTGTTACAGCTTTCTATGAACGGCACAGATCTCCATTCTATGCAGGAGAGGCAGGGATCGACACACAATTGTGCTGTTTCCTGATTGCAAAAGCCCTGCACTGTTATTCTGTTTCTTCTGGCTGTGCAGAGTGAAAATGTGCCGGTCCCTTACTTTGAGTGAAAGACAGGAATGCAAGCTCTGTGAATACAGCTGAACAGGGGCTGAACAGAATGTAAATGAGCTCTCAGCTAGTGAAATACAAGGAGGGATCTGACCAGCACTGGATAGCAGTGTAAACAGAAACAGAAGATAAGGGATCCTGTGAATATAAGACAGCTTTGCTAATGACATCCAATTACAAAGTTGCTTGTATTCACTGTCCACTTATTCTGAAGACAATTTAATGAAATGATACAATCCCTTTAATGGGTCAACGTAATTTTAGAACTCTACAAATGGAACTTCTCCTTAACAGTTAAGCAACCTATTAAGGAGTGGTTAGATTTTTACAGTATTACTAATTAGGCCTTTGAGAGCAGCCAGGGAGAATATATTGCCCCCTGCAGATAATATGTATATATGCCCTATAGGCAGATAGGTGGGTATAAAGCCCTCTCTAGATGACAGGTAGAATATGCCTCCTGTATGTACATTAGATAGGTATATATGACCCCTGTAGGGAGACAGGAGGGTATAAAGGTACAGGCAGGCTCGGACTGGCCCACAGGGGAGTAGGGGAAACCCCCGGTGGGCCCTTGATCATGGGAGACCTAAAGTTGTTTTTTACTCCATATACATTCTCAGAAGCGGCAAAAAGGAATAGAAAGAGTGGCAGAAAGCAAGAAGCAGAGTATAGAAGGCATGCACAGTCATTCACAGCAGAGCCCCTAAAATAAAATCCACCGGTGGGCCCATAAAAAGTCAATTGGTGGGCCCCTAGAGTCAACTCCACCTATGGGCCCTAAGCACCACAGTCCGACACTGGGGACAGGCACTACTGAGGCACTATGACCTAGCTAAAGCTTCTTCAGCTCTCCCTGTCTCTGTCTTTGCACTCCTTGCATCTGCTCTCTCTGCCTCTACTTTCTCTGCCTCTACTATCTCTGCCTCTACTATCTCTGTCTCTGCCTCAGGGACAGCACTTCGAAGGCAGGTAGGCAGGCTGCCCGCCAAGAATGTAGGTAGGTGGAGACGTGCCTGCCACTTTGCTGCTCACACAGTGAAGACAAGTGGCAAGATGAACCGACATGATATCTCGCCGCTTGCCTTCTATGTAAAAATGGTACTTGGAGCTCAGTCCAAGTTCAAGTCAGAAACAAGTGCCGGGCCGGATAACACGAGGCGGCGGGCCGGATTTGGCCCGCGGGCCTTGTGTTTGACACCCGTGGTGTAGAGAGTTGTCTCGTTATGGTGGCCTACTTCACTCAAATTGATATAAATATAAAATATACTACCCTGTTTCCCCGAAAATAAGACATAGTGCATTTTTAGTTATGAAATTCAGAGTTTGGCTGCTTATGCTGATGTTTGTGATGAAGTCACTACAGTATATTAATACATGTTGATGTTTTGTTCAACAATAAATGTGAATTATAGTTCATAGAAAAAAAACATCCTCTAAAAATAAGGGTTACCTCGTCTTTAGGAGCAAAAATTTATATAAGACACTGTCTTATTTTTGGGGAAACAGGGTAATTATAGCAGTAATGCCATGTAAAATGATTCTCTGTATTATCTGTTATGGCACTAAAAGTTATTCTTACAGTTTTCAAATTGACATTATTTAATGAAATTTGACACAGATATACCTTGGTCAATGAAAAACCATAGCTAGTGTGGAAACCATTCACCTTAGCATTCATGCATGTGCCAGGTGAAAGCCAAATGTCCACCACCCAAGTCAATAGGTGTTCTTGCTTCTAACAGTCTTGTTTTTTACTTGGACATCCACATATAATTTTGTAATAAATTTGTATATCACTTTTTTTTTTTTTTTAAGTATGGGAGAAAACGGAGTACCTGGAGAAAAAGCAGTGTATTGCAACAAGCCACAGACTCTTACAGCACCGAGAGAAAATATATTGTGGGAAATTAAGACTGTGACTGTGGTTAAAATTTTGCATGACATGTTCAAGCTTGCCTCGTTAGTAATGGCGGTCACTTTCAACACTAGCAATGATTTCCTGATGTTTCTCATACACCAACGTATGCCCAGGTCAAATTCTACTAAAGTTTGTCAATTGCACAGAAGATAAGAAAAACGTTGGGTCCAATAGCAAGTATAGCACCCTGTAATTCTTAGCATTGGCGAAGAGCTGCTGTATTTGATGACTTAAGGTAACATGTATGTACAGGGTTGCGCCAGAAGTCTGGCGTCTTTTCAGCCCAACAACTGGCGCAGCCCTGTTTGCAAGATTTTTAATCAGGCACACACCCGTATTAGGCACATTACAAAGCGCCCCCGGCACTTTGTAATGCGCCTGAGATTGGGGGGATGGAGAAGGGGGGCGTGCTGGAGGTGTGTCAAACTACAATTGTACGAGTCTGCACATTGATAGCATTAGTACAGCAAATCCAGGCCGCTTAGTAGCTGGAAAGCGCTAAATCTATGACCTACACTAAAATATGTTCATAGATTCTGGTGCATTCTATGCTATAAATTCGAGCAAAAAAATGGCACTCTGGCGCCAAAAGTCTAACTGCAGCTGACAACCGCTGGTAAGAGAATGGAGCCGGCTCAATTACACGCTGTGTTTAACCCCTTTAGACACTGTGCTAAGCACAGTTGCGGCATCTAAATGAATGAGATACGGTGCTGCGCACTGTTACTCACTCCGTTCGGGGGCCCCCACCCTGATCGGTTTACATCCGAAAAAGTCTGATCTATTAAAATATAACATAATTTATTCCGTACGTTGAACACTGTAGACAAAAAAAAATATCAAGATGCCAAAATTACGGTATTTTGGTCATTTCACGTCCCCTAAAAAATGGAATAAAAGTGATCAAAAAGTCACATGTATTCTAAACTGTTACCAATAAAAGGTATACTTCAGCCCGTAAAAGATGCACCATCACTCAAGTCTGTAGGTAGAAGTACAAAAAAGTTATTGGTTGCAGAAAATGGCGCCGCAGCAAAAATGCGAAAAACATATAGATTTTTTTACGGTACCAAAACAAAACAAAAAACGTACATGTTTGGTATTACAAGATTCGTATCAACCTGTAAAATAAAGATAACACATCATTTATACTGAAGATTGAAAAAACGCAAACATTGTGCAAGTGAGTTTTTTTTCACATTTTGTCCCACTTAGAATTTGTTTGCGGTTTCCCAGTATAGTCTATGGTACGGTGAATTTAACCATTAAAAAGTACATCTTGTCCTGCAAAAAAATCCCTCATATGTCTATATAGATGAAAAAATAAAAAAGGTTATGGCTCTGGGAAGGCGGGGAGGAAAAATGAACGTGAAAAAATAGGCTTGGCCCTTAAAGACATTTTTCCCAGTTGACAAACTTTGATAGGGGGAGCATCATTGTACTCATAAAAGTAGGATGGTTGTTTCAACAAATGGTCTGCCATCTAGACCATTCCGACCAAGCTGTTAAGAGGTGTTGGAAGCACAATGAACAAGCACTGGACAGTCCACCAGTAAACAGGATTATTTAATCCGCCAACAACCACTAGCAGCGCCTACTGTTTCACCATCAGATACAGGTGGCACCTTCATTACATACCCTTGTTTATGCCACAAACCTTTCCAGTTGATTAGCTGAAGGAAATTTGGTGTAACAGCACCCATTACAAGTCCTGCAATTGACAGACAGCCACCGTTGCCTTAGTTTTCAGTATTGTCAGACTGGAACTGTATGACCTTTAGTGACCAATCCAGGTTGGATTTGATATGGAGGCCTTGTGATGAGCACTTCAATCCTACCTTTGCAGGGCTACCAACTTGGATTTTTCATCAAGATAATGCATGCCCACGCACAACAAAGGTTTCACAGAAATGTTTTCTCCAGATTGCAACACTTCCTTGGTTTGCAGGTCACCAAATTTATTGCCAGTCAAGTATTTTTAGAACCAGCTGGTTCGCCAGCTTTGTCAACATCGTAGCATGCAGGATCTACAGCCCTGGCCATAATACCTGTGTGCTGTAGGATGCCATACGGAACCTGTATGCCTACATGGCCAGCCATATCTCATCTTGTATTTGGGCTAGTGGAAATCAAGGTACTAAAGCGTCCTTTTAATAAACTAATAATGAACTAATTTTCCGTAATAAACTAAAAATTTTGCTCTAATATTGCAATCACATACTGTAGATCATAATCACACTCACACAAATAACATTTCAATTAATTTCAATAACTCCTTTTTTTGTCAAAAAGTGTCTTCAAATAAGTGACTTTCCTCCAAACTTAACAATGGTCATTGTGGCCAAACAGTCAGATTTTAGTTTTATCAGACCATAGGACATGTCTCCAAAAATGTGTCTTTGTTCCTGTGTGCATTTGCAAACATTATTCTGCCTTTTATATTTATTTTGGAGTAACAGCTTCTTACTGGTAGAGTGGCCTTTCAGCTCATGTTGATACAGTACTTGTTTCACTGTGGCTTCCGCCAGCAACTTCACAAGGTTTTGTGATATGATCTGCACATGTTGGACCAAAGCACATTCATCTCTGAGGCACAGAACCCATCTTCTTCCTGAGCGACATAATGGCTGAACATTCCCATCTTGTTTGTACTTGCATATAATTGTTTGTACAGATGAATGATGCACCTTCAGGTATCTGGAACTTGTACCCAAGGATGATCCAGACTTGTGCAAGTCCACAATTCTCTTCCTGATATCTTGGCTGATTTCTTTAGACTTTCCCATGATGTTACACACAGAAGCAGTGTGTTTCTGGTGTGATTAAAATACATCCACAAGTGTGTCTGTAATTACAGTAACTCAGATGTTGCCAATAAACCTTCCAGAGACATGACATCATCATGTGTACTGTCCCAAATTGATTAAATGCATAGTAATCCTAGTGTATGTAAACTTTTGACTTTTCAGAAAGCAATAAAAATGCCTTAATTCTCTCTCTCATTATTCTGGTATTTGGCAAATATAAATAATTGTGGTAATCCTAATTGACCTAAAACAGGTAAGGTTTATTCTGATTTCATGTCAGATAGTGAGAAAAACATGCATTTGTGTCTTTTTATATAGTGCATGTCAACTTCTGGTTTCAACTGTATATAGCTACATAGTTTGTAAGGCCAAAAAAGACGGACGTCTGTCCAGTTCAGCCTTTTGTGCAAAACCCCCCATGAGGTAGAAGCCAATTGTCTTCATTTTAAGGAAACAAATCCTTGCCGACTCCATTCTGGCAATTAGAATAAATCCCTGGATCAACAGACCATCTCCAGAACCCTTGTCACAATAACTTGTTATATTATTGCACTCTAGAAATGCAGCCATACCTTGTGAATTATGTGAATTCACCATGACAAGTTACTCTGGCAGAGTTCCACAGTATCACTGCTCTTACAATAAAGAATCCCTTTCTATCTTTATGTAGAAATGTTCTTCCCCTTAGGCGTAGAGGATGCCCCTTGTTCTAGATACAGTCCTGGGTATAAATAGATCTTGGGAGAGATCTCTATATTGATCTTTGATATATTTAAACATATTTATTATGTCCCCCTGAAGCCGTCTTTTCTCTAAACTAAACAACAATAATCTTGCTAATCTTTCTTGGTATTGCAGTCCACCCAGTCATTTTATTATTTTTGTTAAACCTGTTCAAGCTCTACAATGTCTTTACTTTGAACTGGTGCCCAAAACTGTACACAATACTTCATGTGTGGTCTAACCAGTGACTTTTATAATGTGAGAATGATGTTGTCATCGTGTGCATCTATGCCCCTTTTAATACACCAATATATACATATATAATATATGTAATATATATATATATATATATATATATAATATATATATATAATATATATATATATATATATTATTATATGATAATATAATATATATACAAACACACACATGTGTGCATACATAAATACACAAACTTACAAAGTGCAAAGACTTACCAAGGTATACAAAATAGGGGGATAAAATGCTGCCTAATCTGGAAGCCATGGAACTGGCTCCAACTCCCATGTTTCTTACAACTGTAGGGTACAGCTCAGCAGTATACACATAAACCATGGAGAACGCAGATGTGACGCCAAACTTCCCAAGCATGACCAGAAGTATAGACAGGATATTCAAATCTGCAAAATAAGATACCACAGGTTCAGCAAGATCAAAAACATATGCCATTCATATCAAATGACTGTTACTGCATTAAGAGGTCTGAAATATAAACATAATGTTACTCTAGATATACCGAAGAGATTTCTCTGGGGCTAAGAATCCAGCTTCTACATCATCCATTGTAATAATCCCATCGCTGACAATGCAAGGAATCATAGACTTTACATAGACTTTTATAATGAAATAAGATGAGCATACAACCCCTAGAAAATGTATGAAAGCTAAACAGCAAACAAACAAAAGTAAATTAGTTGAATTAATAGCATGTTTTTTCAAATCAAGGTAGAAAAAATTATGGAATCACTCAAAAATGTGAAGAAAAAAAATTATACAATACATTGTCAATTTTCATTTCTAAAACAAAAAATGGGCCATATTTAACTGGTTCCTGACCGAACCATTGACCCTTCTTCCTGACCAGGCACATTTTCCTTTTCCTTAGTTCCTGCAGGTTTGAATGCTATAATGCTTTTATGTGCTTGGGTATGCTACACATTTTTTCACTTTTTGTCCATGATACGTTAGTATTTATTTTTATGTTATTTTTACAATAGATTTTTTATTATTACTATTATTATTATTAGTATATGAAGGAAAATAAAAAAAGAAGTCTATTTCACATTTATTTATTTAACAGCAAAAGTGGCGCTAAATGATGTTACTTTTCTGTCACGGACAGTTACATATAAGTGTTATAACCTTTAAGGGTTGCAGTTGTGGTTTCTGCTGTTAATTCTTTTTTTTTCAATGACATTTAATTTTTTGTTATTATTTTACATATTATGCATTCAATAAGCATAGGTGTAACTTTAGGAGGGTACGGAGGAGACTGGTTCCCCCACTTTTTAGCCACTTCAATAAAAAATAATCCATATGAAAGCATGAGAATACGGTAAGTGGGGTGAGCAGAGCACAGAGGAGGAAGAAGTTAACCCTTTGTCCCCCCAAGATGCACCAAAATATAGGAGGCAGAGCAGGTAGCAGACTCAAGTGTCAGTGCAGTGAGAGCATCGCTGATTGGTAGAGCAGGAGTCAGCAGGGGCTGCTTCACCAATCAAAATGTTGCCCAAAGTCCAGCACTCTCTGTATCTGGGGCTGTATCTTTCCCTTCCATTGTATACCACTTCCCCTATGCTCAGTCCTCATCAGAGAAGAAGGGAAGCTCCTGCGGAATGCCAACTGCACCAGACTACAGGTAAGGCGGGAACAAGGGTGCTAGGCGTTGTGTGTTCATGTCAGTAGAGTATGTACTGCATATGTGAGATGTGTATATACTGTACAGCCATGTGTCTAGCCATGTCACGTCTTCATTGCACTTATGCGCCGGGGAAAATTAAACTGAATGGGGCCAGGCCCGCCGAATTTTAGAAGTATGGACTGGCCAGCCCGTAATTCTAACACCCGGCATATAGCAGACTGCACAGTACGCCCCACTATACACCATGTGAACATACCTTAAGGGTACATTAATGCAGAAGATATGAATGCTGATTCCGGGGTGGATTCAATGCTGGATGTGCCTCAGAACCGGCGTCAAATCCGGCAAGAAACTGATTTACATTATACACAATGTAAAATCAGTTTCGTCGTTTAGCTGACACTGATTTTACTTGAGTATTTTCGGCACGTATTTCAGCACCTATACAGAATTCTTCGAGGTGTTTTATGCATTATCAGCACTAATGGATAGGAGGAAAAAATCTGCCTCGGGCAGTCTGGGTCGTTTGCTCGTCGGTGTTCTGCATTTGCAAGCGCAGAATTTCCAACAAGCAAACGACATGGTCAGTGCCAAAAAACTGCCATGTGAACTCATCCTAAGTGTGCAGTGTGTCTGTGTTCAATATATGTATATATACACACAATTTCTGGGGTATCTTGTCCAATGTAGTTAGTCTCTGGGGTACGGTGTAATATAATCTGTGTTGTACAGTGTGTAATGTAGTAATCTCTGGGGTACGGTGAATAATGCATTAATATCTGGGGTACGGTGTGTAAACTAATCTCTGGGGTACAGTGGGTAATGTAGTAATCTCTAGGGTACAGTGAGCAATGTAATCTCTGGGGTACAGTGTAATGTAATCTCTGGGGTACAGTGAGTAATGTAATGTAATCTCTGGGATACAGTGTGTAATGTAATCTCTGGGGTACAATGTGTAATGTAATCTCTTGGGTACAATGCAATGTAATCTCTGGCATACAGTGCAATGTAATTTCTGGGGTATGGTGTGTAATGTAATCTCTGGGGTACAGTGTGTAATGTAATCTCTGGCGTACAGTGTGTAATGTAATCTCTCGTGTATGGTGTGTAATGTAAGCTCTGGGGTATTGTGTGATGTAATCTCTGGAGTACAGTGAGTAATGTAATGCATTTCTAGGGTTCAGTGTGTAATATAATACATTTTTGGGGTATAGTGAATAATATTATTTCTTGAGCACAATGTGCAATTCATTTCTAAGGTGCAGTTAGTAATGTAATTTCTGTAGCTCCAATGTGTAACATAATTCATTTCTGGGGTGCAGTAAGTGACGTCATTTCTGGTGTATGGTATGCAATAAAATACATTTTGGGATACAATATGTAACATAAGTGATTCCTAGGGTTACAGTGAGATTGGGTTCTTTATTTTCCTCAATCTGTTGTGTGTATAACAAATTTAATGGAGCAGTGATGGGGGGCGGGAGGGGTTAAGCGAAATTTGCTGCATTGCACAACATTTCTTATTTCCATCTATAGGGGTATATATTGTAGGTGGGCTATTTCGGTTTCATTGCCAGGGCTGCTTTTTAGTCCCAGTACAGCTCTAAACTTCAGTAATTAGAGAGCCACTCATAACCTTACGGATTGCACCAAAAGTGTTTGCCATAAAGACTCCGCCCGGACCTGCTGGGGGAGCTCGCAGCGCTTCCTCAGACCTCCTAGCTGGGCTAGAGGGGGCCGCTTCACTGCAGGGAGAGGAGTGGAGAGAAGGGAAAAGAGGGGTGGTGAAAGGGAAGGCGAGCGAAGGAGGGAGGAAGGGATAGGAAGATAGGGAGTGAGAGGGAAAATTGGTCCCCCACACTTTTTGAATCAAAGTTACACCCCTGCCAATAAGGTCAGAAAAAAGACCTCTGGAGGGCATTTTTACATATGTTTTTATTTTTTGTTTGTTCCTGATTTAGCCCTGGAACTGGGGCTGATGTATTAGCCCCAGTTAGAGGCAAAACACAGCTCCTAGCAGCATCTACAATCATCGAGCGATCGGGAAGAGTTGGAATTAAACCGCCCTTGCCTTCTCAGTGGAGAGCCAGCTAATGCAGACAGCTGGCTCTCTACCCACACAGCTGCGCAATTAGTGTGCAGCTGCACTCTCTGACCATTGATATTCTGGCCAACAGCTTTCACCAGGGCATTTAAAGTCAAAAGGAAGCAAGGTGTTAAAGAAGGCAAATTAGTATATGTGGCAATAGATCTCAGTAGGATCATTTTACGTTGTGTGTAAAGTTTGGTGCGAAAATAAACAAACTGCAAACTTGATAAGAAAATAGATGGAAACAGGAGTCAGTGCAGAACTGTGAGAAACTGGCTGAATGAAGTAGGATTTACAGGAAAATCAGCGCTTACACCTAAACAGAAGAAAAATAGATTACATGGGCTAAAGGGAAGCAATTAGGGAGTGTTGATGATTGGATGACAGTGATAAATCTGCACTAACCAGGGAGATAACGCTGGAACTTTTGTGTAGTGCTATTCTTATAAAACATAAACATGATGCCTGAAGAAAGCAATTACCGTATATTTTCCCATCACTTATGCTATGGTTTTGCATGTCAGGTAAATGACCATAGGCGATGGCACTCATTACTTCAACAATTAATGTACAGTTAGATGTAAAAGCTCTGGACGCTTTTCTCATTTCACTGCTGGAGAATAGGTTTGGTTATGGCAAAGAAGAAGAATAATGCATATTACCAATGAGCAAACAGTGTTAATACTTCTCTTAGGACAAAGTATCTCAACTGAAAATCCATACAGAATTAAAAAAAAAAAAGTTCCATTAAAGGGTTTCCATAATTCTTTCCTGAAAAAATATAATCATTACTTAAAATACTATAATTTGATTTGTTTGCGAAAGGTTTGACAAGGTCAGAAACATATCTTTGATTTATGTACTTGTTAAAACAGCTGGGTGTGGTAATTGTCCTATTTTTGCTAGAAAAGAAGGATTAGTCAGAAGGTAACTACAGTTACGTCCATATGTATTTGGAGACTGACACAGTGGCACTGGGTAACTAGTGTTTATTGATGATGTGACACAGGACAGAAGCAGTCGTATGAATTCTGAGGTATTCAGAGACATACTGGGGCAGATTTATCAAAGCAGTTGCGCCAGAATTCTGGCTAGAATTGTGCCAGAAACCAGCTTTTCGCCACATTTACTATGTGTTTTAGACGCTTCTACACCTCGTCCGACAAAAGGGGCGTGGTCTCGTAAAAGGGGTCGTGGTTTCGCGGGGAAAGGGGCATGGCTTAAGTGCGACCAAAAATGCACCCATATTTTGTCGCCGTTTCTGATGTGAAAGCAAGACAACGTAATTGTGGTACAGAGTTAGACTAGACAGTTCTAACCAGCACCAGATTTATCAACACTATGATAAATGTGCCGCATTATAAAACTGTCTAGTCTAACTTTACACTGTCTAAAAGTAAGACACTATTGATAAATCTGCCCCACTGTGTGCTCAAATCTAGCCAAATGCAGCCAAACTGATTGGTCGGCATTTCATAATTCAGATGGACAATGACCCTAAACATAAAGCCAAAGCAACCCAGGAGTGTATTAAATCAAAGAAGTGAAATATTCTTGAATGGCCAAGTCAGTCCCTTGATCTTAAACAAATTGAGCATGAATTTCACTGGTTAAAGACTAAATTTCAGACAGAAAGGCCCACAAACAAACAGCAACTGAAAACTGCTGCAGTGAAGGCCTGGCAGAGACTTAAAAAGGAGGAAACACAGCGTCTGGTGATGTCCATAAATTCAAGACTTCAGACAGTCATTGCCAATAAAAGGTTTTCAACCAAATGTTAGAAATTAACATTTTATTTACAATTATTTAATTTATCCGATTACTTTAAGCCCCTGGACATGAAGGGATTGTGTTTAAAAAATGCTTTAATTTCTCACATTTTTATGCAATCATTTTGCTCAACCCACTGAATTAAAGCTGAAAATCTGAACTTCAATTGCATCTGAATTGTTTTGTTCAAAATTAATTGTGCTAATGTACAGAACCAAAATTAGAAAAATGTTGTCTCAGTTCAAATATTTATGGACCTCACTGTAAAATAGAAATATATTACTGTTAAAAGATTAATATTCTGGGACGGCAGCATTGGCTGGAGGTCTGATATATATAGGACAACACAGACATCAGAGGAAAAAGGATTGGTTATGTTGGATTTTAACATGTCTATTCAGAAATAAGTCACCTTCTCTTCCTTCTGCAGTAACAATACAGTACAAAAAACTATGATGGTCAAATAGAATAATAGGATGCTATTTACATCACGATTCTTGCCTTCATAACAGGTTAGGTTGAATTAAAAAATATATTGCAACAAATACAGCAGTGGAGCACAAATATATAAATCATAAAAAGTGAACTTACTATTGCAGGAGTGATCGGCTTCTCTTACCACTCAGTGGAAGCACAGACATATACCGCAGTGAAGCCATAGAAGATTATAGTTAATGTAGCCATAGGAAACGATAGCAAATGTATAAATCATAGAAAGTCAGCTTACTATTATTGCAGGAGTAACTGGCGTCTCTCCGCGGCAGCACAGAAGTATGCTCTCATGGAGCCATAGAAGACTATAGCTAATGTAGTCATAAGAAACTATAGATTTAGCTATGAGAGATAGGAAACTATTATTTTTGCCCTATTGCGCATTTGTATGTGTCGGACATAAAAGCCAGCTCTACCATGCCATCGTGACAAACACATATAGCATATACAAACAGGAAATAGATCGAGGTACAAAGAATGTCACCCAATTAAAGGGGTTTTGCCACGATGTAATGTTGACGTGGGATCCTCCAAAATAGGTATTTAATCAATTTTCTAAATATATGTGATTAAAAATATTGCAGTCTGAGAGAGCTACAGGCTGCCTTACCTGCCCTTAGTTACTTAAAAGCTTCTATTAGATACGACCTAACAAGAGCTGCTGGCCGGGCTTGCGCAGAGAACACTTCTTATCTGATTAAAGGGAGCTGAAGAAGCTGTCAAGGCACCGGGTAGAAATATGTTGTGTTTTGTATACAAAATCCACTAGTTGTAGTGTGATTATCTGAGTAGCTCCCTGCTTTATCTGATGACAGGGAACATGAAGTAGCTTTCAAGAGGCTGTGGAGAAAGCTGTTGTCTTTTGTATACAGAATCCACTAGTTGTAGTTTGATTATTTGAGAGAACATTTCACACGATCCCTTATGCATGGCTCTGTGCTCTGGCTGTGTGTCTCTCTCTCTCTCTCAGCTCAGCATTGCTTTGTTTACATTTGCTTCTTAGCAGATAAGGCACATCCTGGCAAAACCCCTTTAAGATCAGACTTGGGATTTTATGTCAAAATCGTGTAGGTTGATACTATGTCCCCTGTGGGATTTAATAAATAACTTAGGGCAACATGTATTAATCTGTTGAGGTATAAAACTCACTTTTTTGCCCATAGGTTACTATGGGAAAAAGAGTGAGTTTTAGACCTAAACAGTTTCATAATGTGGCCCTAGTTTTGCCTAATTCCTTTAGTCTCAGCTGCAGTCTAATTTTATAATTCTTTTTTTTTTTTTACCATTTTTGCATCTTTTTCTTTCTCAAGCTTTAGAGTACTGCAGCTGCAGCGATGTCCCTGGGCAATGGGTCTCAGGTATCGACCACAAACTAGCCCATTGAATTTTTTCATCTAATCATGCTTTTGTTTGTGTTTGTTATCATTTTTTGATTATTATTTTTTGATTATGTTATTGTTATTTTTCTTATTTTGCTATAATGTTTAAGGTATTGTTCAATTATGTGAATGGCTGTGTCTAATTTTTAATCAAGAGCATAACTGGTTTTTTTTTTTCTTCTAATCATGTTAAGATGTATAATACACCATTTCTTCATTCTTGGCCTATTGGACAGCATTATATTATTAGTTGTCATTGCCATGCTTTTATCCTTGTGGGATTGTGGTATAGTAAGCATTATGCAGATTAGGGCTATGGGTGCAGGTATACATTTCATGGAAAACTTTTTCTGTTTGAGACTTACATCGGTATGTGCATAAAGTGCTGTAATACTCTCTAAGGTGGTGCACGTGCCATGGGTATTAGGTGCCGCTCGCACATGACCATAAGTCTTTGTTCTGAGCATGTGCAGTGCCGTGGGACTGCCGGAAGCAGAGCAACAGGTGCTATACCTTTCAAATGGCACGCGCGCCCCCTCTGTGAACCTCAGATGTAGGTAATTTTGGTTCATCTATTTAAGTGTGAGAAAGGAGGTATAATGCTACCCCCTGAGGAAAAGAACACACGCAAAACGTACATTGGGGAGTCGGACTTGAGTCATCCATATGGGTAGGTTGGGTGTGATACGTTATTTATTCACCTTATCTTAGCACATATTTGGTGACCAGCATTGTGATAATTATTGTGATGTACTGAAATGACTTGGTCCATGTAATGCTTTAGACCTATCTCTAATGGTGTAGCAATGACTATGTTTTCTATAGCGGAGATGCATGTTAATAACGTGAGCCACATGATTGTTGACATTGCCATAAAATCCCAAGTCTGATCTTAAGTGGGTGACTTTCTTTGTACCTCGATCTTTATATATTTTTATATTTTGAATCTAATAAAGATTTGTAATTTTAAAGTTCCTTGTGCTCTCTCAATAGTCTTCTTGCAGTATATTATCTACATGGAGAGTTGGTCTATTACAAGAGGGGGCTTGATACTTTAATAATGCCCAGCCTTATGAGGACAAACGGACTTGTTTGTTTGTTCAAACAGGAAATAGATCAAACGTAGTCCAAGAGAATGGTTTCCCCTGCAGTCCTGCTGTGGTCTACATACGGAAACTTTTTTCCAGGTATTCTAAAGGAGACCTGCTACTGAGGCAGGAAACGTGCTGTAAATGAAGCCTTACTTTGTATTTACACTTTAAATAACATGACCGACTCGATAAAGGGTAACAGGCATCTTACAATGAGGCACCAGTTGAATGAAAAGAAGAACAACTCCTCCAAGAAATAATGTGCTGGATGTAGAGTATCTTCTGGGAAAGCTTCGGAGCAGCAACCAGGCTATGATGTAGGCAGGGACTTCAATAATAGCCGACAGGAAGCAGTTCACATATGGGTCACCATGTAAATTGGGGGTGTTAAGGGACAAGCCAAAGTATCCGACAGATATTATCATCCTGCAGAAATACAACACAGATAGTCTTCTCAATGAATAGGGCAAATACGGATGGAATACAAGGAAATACTGGCTAACAGTGGTCGTCTCATTACTGATTTTAATGACGAATGTCGCAAAAAGTGAAACCTGTTAGTAACTCTTCTCTCTTGCTTATTAGTGGCGTCCAGACTTGATATCCCTATGTTCTTATAGTGCATAGGAACAAGGGAGTCCTGAAAGAAAATTCCATTTAGGGTGAACTGACATGTAGCAGATTTGCTGCAGAAATTTATAAAACTGTGCACATGCTGCAGACTCAACTCCTTTCAGATGAATAGAACGGATTTTCAGATGCAGAAATTTCTGCAACAAATCTGTTGTGTGTGAATTTACCCATAAATAATTATTCCTACCATTCCAACAGCTGAATTCATTTTTTATCCAAAACACACTGCTTTCTCAATACTAAACTGAGTCATCCAGGAGTATGTGCACCGAATAATAGTGTGCACTGCTAAGCTGAAGACCTCTTGGCTACAAAGTATGAAAAAATGGATGGGTGGGTAACTGAGTGCCAGTGTCAATGATGAGAGAATTAGGGAAGGTCCTTTGTTTTGGTTTTTTCGCAGATTCTTTTATTATACTAGTGTTACTGTAGGAAAGGATTGAACAAGCCCCTTCTTCGTCTAGTGGATATCTTGGGAGGCTTTTGCTTGTGAGATCTTTTTTGTTCCCTTGGCCTCACTATGTTAGATTGTTCTATATTATACTTTTTTTTTGTACTTAAACTTTTCTTCCACCGCATATACCAATCATTCACGTACTTTGAATATCAAAAATGTTCTTGTACGGTTTGTATTGTTTCATTGAAAATCAAAACTTAAAATAATAAATTGTTAAATTGTTTTAATATGCCAGCACTTCATTTCTGGTGTTCCTAAGACTATACAATTCTTCCAGTTTGATAAGACGCCACTCTTGCTAGTTAATAACCAAAACAATTGTTAGATGACTATAGAAAGACGACTCACTCAGCGAAACAGCCTGTTCTTAGTATTCAAAAGAACAGAAAACAAATATTCTAGACAAGAGGTTTTCCTATACCTCAGCAAACATCTAGAAATGGCCAAATTTGAACATCCGGTGATGTATGGCAAAACAGTTATTAAAAGGTCACCACCTACCAACCAGAAGTTTGTTTATTAAGAGGTAACTAATAGTACTTATGAATAAATGAAGCCAATGATTTTCGTAGTTGTAATATAACTAAGCACCTCTGATCACCTGCTTAAAAATCTGTGTTTGTGAACTTAAATAAAGAGAAAGAAGGAATCTGAATGATGTCAGGAGTCATTTTTCCGGGCTAAACAGGAATTTGGAAACTGGCAAACGAGGGTTTAGGTGAATTTTTGTCTTATCAGTACTATAGCACAGTAAATGGTGGATGTCTATTCACCAAGAAAAGCAGGCACCCCTAGAAGAACCACACTCACCAGACACTTAGACCCAAAACAATTAGAGTTGGCAAGTGCTGATGGTGGCACAACCAACCCTTATTGTTGTGAGGGTCCTTTGAGTGCGATTCTTTTGGGTGTGCCTGCTTTCCTTGATGAAGGATCTACTGTTCCTGCCCTGCTGGATTCTTTTTACTTTTGAACATGTATAGCTGCCGGGACACTTTTTTAATGAACTATAACTAGGGCTTATTTTTGGAGTAGGGCTTATATTTTAAACATACTCCAAAAATCCTTAAAAAAAAAAAAAAAATCATGCTAGGGCTTATTGTCGTAGTAGGTTTTATCTTAAGATAAGCAGAGTATTCCATGGGAGCCATTATTGTGGACAGGAATGTGGGCAATACCATTTTTTTCTAGATAGGGGTCTACTGCACTGCTATTAAAGAGGTATAGGAACAGAATTTTAACACATGTATATTAGAGATGTTCATGATTCCTATTATATACATAAGAAAAATTATAAAGCATACAATCCATTTAAGACAACGTTACACGGGGCATGTTTTAAACCACTGACAAACTGTAGTTTCTGATAACCTGATGTTTTCATCAGGATGATTTTTTCTGTTGGGGGACAAGTAAATAGGTTCTTCATGTTTATTGTGCTTCAACAAAATCTAGCAATTAATTAATAACTAGAAATCCAGACAAGCCTAATGATGCAATCCATAGCATTACACAACCAGAGTTGTCCCAAATAAATGCTTCCACTTACCAGAGTAAAATTGATAGAAATGTGACAATACGGATATTTCTTATTTTCAGCAGGTCAATAAAAGTATATGCTTTGTGTGACTGCTCTTTCAGGTGTTGCAGCTGTGACAGCAATGAAAAAACAATTAACCACATAGTCTATCACTGGTCACTTATGTAGTGTACACAAATGATTCAAAGAAAACTCTAAGGTAATGTTCACACGGCTTATTTCAGAACGTATTTACGTCTGATTTCCGATCGTAAATACGTTCCGAAATCAGTTGCAAATAAGTGTCACTAAATTTGGCACTGATTTCCCGACAGATTCACAAACCCCATTCATATATGGGGTGAATCCGTCCGGAAATAAGTGACATGCTAATTGTTTTTCCGGACGGATTGCGGCCGCAATCCGGCACGGAAATACGTGTCGTCTGAACGACGACATGTATTTCCCATTAAAATCAATGTAAAACAGCCTGTTACTTATTTGTAACTGATTTCGCAACGGATTTACTATCGTAAATATGGCTGTAAATCCGTTGCGAAATAAGCCGTGTGAAGGAGCCCTAAAGGTTAAGTTCACACTGCGTTTTGAATACATTTTCCGATCCGAGAAACGTATTCAAAATCGATGCGTAAAATGCATCCAACATAAACCGTTTTGATGTTTCTAAGACTTTCTATGCTGCCCAAAGTAACCAAATCAGAGCTCACCTTTCAGTTTTTCAGAGCACTATAAGAAATGGTTTCTATGGGCAACAAAGAAAGACTTAAACCTAGATAGTTTTCAAACATAAGTCTCTTTATTAGAACATAGCATGGGACAACAACATTGCTATGAGCAACAGAACATCCTGTTACAGAAAACTAGAATTTATTTTTACATATAAAATTCAGTCTAGTGGTAGCTACAGTATTCAAAGAAAAAAATAAGGTATCTAGCAAGACTTTTGGTTAAAAATATTCAAATTTCTTTACTGCAACAAATCCATTAAAAACACCAAGAGAACAACACAAGACAAACAAAACAGGCAGAGCCTGCACGTTTCAAACAAATCTAACATACATTTAGATGCAACCAATACCTATAAATGTACATCTACCCAACTATCCTAATTGAAAAATCTCAGCTGTCAAGACATTTGTAACTACAAACTGTATTAGTTGTAGATGTATGTTAAACGGGCCATGACTAAGAACTTCACAGTCTGAAATGCGTAGGCCCTGCCTGAAGAAATGCTCTGTGCAAGGCTACCACAGCTGATAAAGTGAAGGTTTATATATACCTATACCTGCTTTGATTGGAATATGGGTGAGGTGGTTTAACCATTTCCCTGTTGAACTGGTAGCTTCAATATTCCCTGCATTTCTTAGGCCAGGGGTTTCCAAACTCCAGTCCTCAGGAATCACCAACAGGTCATGTTTTCTGGATATCCCACAGAATACACTGACAACACTGACAAGTCACTGTGCAGCATAATTAAATCACTTGTGCACTGCTAAAGAAAGCCAGAAAACTTGACCTGTTGGTGTGGGGTGAGGACTGGAGTTTGGGAACCCATGTCAATTAGAGGGAATAATAACAGAGTATCATCACAATGCCTATTGGTTAAGCTCTGCCCTGTTAAGTACAAATGTCCCCTATGACACTGCATGACCCATCAATGAATTTTGAAATCGAGTGCCTTTTCAATGAGGTAGAAAAAAAAAATACAGAAGAGTAAGAAGAACCCAGATTTACGAAACCAACTACAACAACAGAACCTCATGCCCCTATTGTCCCAAGATCTGAGGCTCAAAGATTGGACTCCCTAGCCATCTTAGATCACGTAAGTGATTTCGTTGGGAGTCATTCATGCTTTAAGAGCCCGCTGGATGTGCCTTTAATAGGTCTACAGATTTGTACTTGGTATACTGCCAACAAGCTAGCAAAATGTTAGAATTCAGGTGCTAGTCCCAACAGACATCAGGTCTAACTGATATCTTTAAAGGGGGTTTTCCAAAAATGTAAAGTTCTCTAAAAAAAAATCCCCCGTACCTAGATACCTTTGGAATACATGGTGTACCATGCATAAATCAACTATATGCTTTCCTTTTTTTCTGCTCTGTTCTTCTGTTGTTCTGCATCACTGCTCTGAGAAAAATGATTGGTGGTTCTAGTGAATTATTTGCTGTGGGCCCTAGTGACAAGATTCATTGAGCAGGCCAATTGTGTAGCTTGTACTAGCCATACTCATCAAAAAACTATGCAGAAAAAACAAGATCTGCTACAGAAGCATAGCTGACCTTACTGTAAGCACTTAACTGTCAACTGCAGAACTAATAATGTACATAACCAGGAGTAACAAAGTAAAAAATTAAAAACACTTTAGTGGGTGATTGCTCAATAACCATGCATTTTTGTTTTATTTTACTGTATACGGACATATGTTTCACATACCTCACACAATAACAAGATGAAAAGGGGATGACACAGATAAGAATGATAAAAATACATTTCTTTATTGCAGGAGTATTCCAATAAGTAAGGCTTACATAAAACAATCTGGGCGACATGTCCCACTAGGGCTGTGCCATTTTTTTGGGTGTATTTTGCATCGAAAAAACGTTGACACCCTATTCTCTATATAAATGAACTGTAGTACACCAAAACTAGGCGCATTATATGCCAGGCGCATCAAATATGCTAGCAATGTTATACTATGCGCCTACATTTTGCTATGCGCCTAGCTTAGGTGCATTAATTATACTATACAAGGTATACCACACACCAGATTTTTGACAAGTTCATTCATTCAGGTGCACTATACACTCATTTAATGTGCCTTAAAACTGGCGTGGCGGCGCCTCTTTTCTGACATGTTACTCTTTAAGTTCCAGCAAACAACATCCAGACCTATGCTTAAAGGGAATGTTTCATCAGTAAGTGACCTATTGTTTAACTCATATTTTTATGTTAAACACATTTTATTAAAATTTTTGGCTATTTTTTTTTTTAATTTCCACAAAACTATTCACTTAAAAAAAAATCTTGAAGGCCTGCAGTTTTCACTTTGACTTTAGTCTGACACTTCCTGTTCTGTAGAGAAAACTTTTCAGCAGTCTCCTCATTATCAGAACAGGCATGATTACACTGAAAGGTGGCACCAATGTGTGGAGATAACACAATTTCCACCATTCACAATAGAAGATAGTCACAGCTCCCACTCTCCTCCTCCCTGCACTATGATTTATTCCCAGGTCACAGAGCATGCTTAGAAAACTCTCCTATAGAAGTCAATGGGTCTGCTTCTTCTCCTATATCAATGTAGTTGCAGCTAAGCATCCATCTAAATGCTTTTAAAAGCAGCTCAGGCAAGAAATCTGCCCCCATTATCATATACAGACAATAGAATTGGGAAATCAACAATCAGAAAATAACAGCTACGAAGAAAAGGATATGCATCAGTATCTTGTTTTAATTTGTAAAAAAAAAGGCAATATATTTCATTTAAGCTAGAGTACTTAAATGCATAAAAAATCAAATAAAGCAAAATAAAGCACTAATTACAGAGCTTAAAGTGGTTTTCCGGCATAAAAAAATGCATTCAAAATTGCTGCATAAATCGCATCCAAAACACATCCAACATGCAGCTACGTGTTTGGATACGTTTTGGCTGCAGCAGCAGTAAAAGGCTTCTGTATGTGGCAAGTCTGAAGGCTACTATTTGGCCTCCGGTTGCCATGGCTAGCATCGCCACACAACTATTGTGTAGAGGGGGTGCCAATGGTTAGACAAAGGTATGTTACTTCCCATTGTCAATCAAGATGCTGCAGCCACTACTGGTTAATTGGCTTGCATTGGAGTTAGTTCAGATCTCAGGCGCCCTGTTTGAATTAAGCAGACGCCGGCTTAGTTTGCTATTGCGTCTATGTGACCAGCTGTGTAGTGTGGGAGGCAGGCAACCGCTGCAACCTCACCTACTGTCCTGGGCTACAGGCATAGCAGTTTACTGTGTGTCTAGACATACAGGACTACTGAGCTTCCTGTCAGCAAGCACCTAATGTAGAACTGCAGGAAGCCCACAAGAAATGTAATGAAAGCACATTACAAATGGCCTAAATTTGGTATGTTTTAGAACTTCTTTTTAAGTACACAGACATTTAAATCCTGATATGGTTGTCAGGCAGGACTGATCCCATCAGTATGTGCAATCTATGCAATGTGCACCCACACATCAATCTCCAGGCACATGGTAAGAGCCTTCTGCTCATTTACTGCATACTATTCCAGTGGAGAGCAGTTTACCTCTGGTGGACTAAAGATAATCTCAGGTGGCGGTATGTCATTTTTCTTGGCAGCTCTCCTGATGATATCTTCAGCTTCACTGATCCTGCCCTGTGATAGCAGCCACCTAGGAGACTCTGGGATGATCCTGGAATAAGACACAGTTACTATATCATTAGCACTGCAATCAGTTACAGCATAAGAACTTGTCATGTTGTATGGCAACTTGTTCTCAATAGCCTTCACTTAGTAATATTGTAACCTAACTCCATTGTCATCCTAAACAGGTGTGACAGCAGAGGGTAATACCCTAAGGCCTTGTCCCCACGGCACCGGTTTGCGGCCACAAACTTTTAAATGGGGCTCTATGGAAAACCTGTGCAGCAGTCCCCACTGCATGGGTTTTCCGGCCAGCGGTTTTTCAGACCAATGTCCGCTCGAAAGACATTCTACTTGTTCATTCTTTCGTCCGGTTTTCAGATGCAATATGAACAAGTGAATGTCCTCCCGTGCCCGTGTGCACAGTACAAAAACAGGACAAATACCGGTCGGTTTAACCGACCTGGTTATTGTACTGTAGCCGTGTAAACATGGCCCCTTAGGCCTCGTTCACACGGCCTTATTTCTCGCGATGCAGAGTACGGCGCCAATCGTCAAAGTAATTACGGTAATCCACTGCTTCTCATAGAGAACAGTGATTCCGTAGTTCTCCCCAATCGGCGGAATCCGCTGGGGGGGAGAAACAGTGACTTGAACATTATTTACGGATGGCGTACGCGCCGTAAACAATTGCATTGTCTATGGGGCCGGGGAGCGGCGCCTCGCCGCGCTCCCGGCCCCGCCCCGCTCCCGCCCCTTTTTTCGGCATGATTGTGAGCGCATTACGGCTCAACAAATACGTCGTGAATAAAGCCGTGTGAACCGGCCTTAGGGGGCTTTTCCACACAGCGCATTTTTTTTGTGTTGCAGTTTTAACGGTGCTCCAATTAACTGCCTTTATTACCTGCAAGTTTCTTTCAGTTTGTCTAAAATTGTTTCAGAAAAGGTGTTTCAAGTAAGTAATCAATTACTGTGTTTGAAGTCTTGTGGATTATCAACACTCTAATTGATTTGCTCCATTTCCAAACAGTTCTAGATAAGTGAAGGAAGCTTGCTGGTAATAAAGGAGCTTAATTGGAGCACAGTTAATACTGCACCAAAAACAGGCTGTGTGAAGCACCCTGATTACAATACTCAATCGGGCTTAAAGGGAACCTTTCTACATAGATAGATTTGCCTACCTTGCTTGAGGGCAGCACAAGGCTAGTGTCCGGGACCTGCTGTTTTCCCGTTGCTGTGTCCCTTATCTGTAAGATTGAGCAGTTTTAGAGGCAATTTACCCCTCAAATCTTATTCATGAGTAGGTGTTAGCCCCGGGCCCACCAAAGCTAGCTCCGCACACTGGACAGTTATTCACATGTTTCTACCTATTCAATGAGCAATAGGTTTGTCAGTTGAGGTGGGGCGGAGGGGCTAGCCTCTCATCCACATACTCCACATACCCCCCCCCCCCCCCCAACCGATTGGCCGGGTTTGAAAAAAACTGACTCTCTGAACGGACCTTCTTCTGGCTTGAAAACTGCAGATTTGAGCATTAAATACACGAATACCGCCAGCATCTTACAGAATAAGGGCCACAGCGATGGAAAAACAGCAGGTCTGACTCTAGCTTGTTCTGCCTTCAGCCTGGGGGGCATAAAAAAAACTTATGTGACAGGTTCTCTTTAAAGAAACCAAGATATGAAAGGTCTTGGTTGTTGTCCGTACACTATACAACTACTTAATTTATTTATGATGCTGGTACAGCACAGCACTAACATATTCCATAGCACTGTACAAAGATTGTCATCACTCACATCAGTCTCTCTCCAGTCTAAATCCCCCATCTTGGACCTAATTTTATAAACCAATTTAGGAATGTTGGAGGAAGCTGGAATATCAGAAAGAAACCAAGACAAAGATGGGTAAAACATACAATCTCCATGCACGTGTTACTGTTGGCGTTATTTAAACCCTCCTCCCTCATCTCTGTCTACCACCCTACCCGCTCTCTGCGCTCTGCTGATGATCTGAAATTACACACCTCTCTCATCCGAACCTCCCATGCCTGTCTCCAAAATTTTGCATGTGCTGCTCCGGTTCTCTGGAACATGTTACCCCATGTGATCAGGCACAATCACAACCTTCATAGCTTCAAGAGCGCTCTGAAAACTCATTTTCTTAGACAGGCTTACCAAGATCCCTAATCATTAAGCCCCCTGATTTCTGTCATACTCATTCATCACTTCCTGGACTTGGGCCCTCACAGGCACTTTTATGTATATAGTTGCGGTGCAGGTTTCATCCCACTTTTTTTGTTATACTACCCCATATTTATGTAACATGGTGGACCTTTGTAATGAGCCACTTCTACCCTTTGTCTCACTCACACACCCTAATAGATTGTAAGCTCTTGGGAGCAGGTTATACCTACCTCATGTCTGATCTGCAAGTAGCTTTTTACTGTGTAATGTTTGTTCTCCTTGTAGTGTACTTATACCCTCTAAATTGTAAAGTGCTGTGGAATATGTTGGCGCTATATAAAGATTATTATTTAAACCCAGGTCAACAATGCTAACCACTGAACCAACATGCTTATTTGCCTAATATCTGCATTTGATAAGGAAGTAGAATATGTGATCGAGGCTCAATTTCTATCTTAGTTAAAACCAAGTTCCTACATCAGCTATCTTGATCCTTATGACTGCAAGGTAATACTCTGGAAAAAAATTAGCTCTCCTCTAACCTTCTCTCAGTTCTCCAACCACTAAGAAAATGTACCACCAATATAAGAGATGCCTTCAAATCTTCATACACCAGTTTAGGCTCAGTGAGAACCTGTATCCCACTCATCCCAAGTTGCTCTGCAGGTCTGCTGCATTTTTATTTTATTTTTATGTTTTATTTTTTTCCCTTTTGGGTGGTTAAGTCTTTCCACCGCTATTGGGGGGACAGAGGGGTCATCATCATGGCTGTCTTGTTGACAGTGATCCCCCCCCTGAGGGGGTAAGAATAACAGACAGCCTTATGCGCCGGTCACCTGTCCCCACTTATTGCCTCTACAGTTTTCTTTGGGATTCCAGTAACCAGAGTCGGGACGATAGCCTAGGGCGCCATACCTCTGCCTGCCTCTAGGGGGCGCAGAACGGGCATAGAGCCAGCTTAGGCGCTGAGCTGGCTCCATATATATAAGGTGCTGGCTGTTAGTCACAGTCAGGCTGCCAGCAGGAGGGATTGAGGTAAATAAGAAAGGGGGGGTGGGGGGAACTAGTGAGAAAGGGGGGGGGGTAATAGTGAGAAAGAGGGGGTAATAGTGAGAAAGGGGGGGGGGTATAGTGAGAAAGAGGGGGTAATAGTGCGAAAGGGGAGGCTATAGTGAGAAAGAGGAGGCTATAGTGAGAAAGGGGGGTTTATAGTGGGAAAGGGGGGTAATAGTGAGAAAGGGGGGGGTAATAGTGAGAAAGAGGAGGCTATAATGAGTAAGGGGGGGGGCTTTAGTGAGAAAGGGGTGTAATAGTGAGAAAGAGGGGGCAATAGTGAGAAAGAGGAGGCTATAGTGAGAAAGGGGGGGTTATAGTGAGAAAGGGGGGGTTATAGTGAGAAAAAGGAGGCTATAGTGAGAAAGGGGGGGGGTAATAGGAAGAAAGAGGAGGCTATAGTGAGAAAGGGGGGGTTATAGTGAGAAAGGGGGGTTATAGTGAGAAAGAGGGGTAATAGTTAGAAAGGGGGTAATAGTGAGAAAGAGGAGGCTATAGTGAGAAAGGGGGGGTAATAGTGCGAAAGGGGAGGCTATAGTGAGAAAGGGGGGCTATAGTGAGAAAGGGGGGGTTATAGTGAGAAAGAGGGGGTAATAGTGAGAAAGGGGGGTAATAGTGAGAAAGAGGGGGTTATAGTGAGAAAGGGGGGTAATAGTGAGAAAGAGGAGGCTATAGTGAGAAAGGGGGGGTAATAGACTATAGTGAGAGGAGGGGGGCTATAGTGAGAAAGGGGGGGGTATAGTGAGAAAGAGGGGGTAATAGTGAGAAAGGGGGGTAATAGTGAGAAAGAGGAGGCTATAGTGAGAAAGGGGGGTAATAGTGAGAAAGAGGAGGCTATAGTGAGAAAGGGGGGGCTGTAGTGAGAAAGGGGGGTAATAGTGAGAGGAGGGGGATTATTGTGAGATGTGAGGGGGTTATTTGTGAGGAGGGGGTCAATAGTGAGAGGATGGGGGCTTTGCGTGGAGAGGAGGGGGGGCAATAGTGAGAGGAGGGAGTTATAGTGAGAGGAGGGGACTATAGTGAGAGGAGGGGGCGATAGTGAGAGGAGGGGGCGATAGTGAGAGGAGGGGGCGATAGTGAGAGGAGGGGGCGATAGTGAGAGGAGGGGGCGATAGTGAGAGGAGGGGGCGATAGTGAGAGGAGGGAGTTATAGTGAGAGGGGGGAGTTATAGTGAGAGGAGAGGATTATAGTGAAAGGAGGGGATTATAGTGAGAAGGAGGGGGTGTATAGTGGGGAGGGGGGGGGCGATCGTGAGCGGAGGGGGGGATAGTGAGAGGAGGGGGCGATAGTGAGAGGAGGGGGCTATACTCCATTGTCGTGTGTTGGAATTGTGTTTTTTATTCTCATTCCACCTAGTTGGGGAGGACGCAGGCATGTTCGTTAGGTTAGGGATGTGGATTGAATTTTTTTTCGGGGGGTGGGGGAGCGCCATTGGCCCTACTTGGCTAGGGCACCAAAATGCCTTGTCCCGGCCCTGCCGGTAACCCCACTCTGAAATTGCATAATGCTGAAGGGGTGATTCGGGGAAGACGTTGGATAAGTAAGTTCCCCATCCATCCGTGTGGAAGTTGTTTGGGGTTTTATTATTATGGTGCAAGCGCTGCCTTCTCTTCCCCTTTATCCAGGCTGCTGCATGAACTTTCTTCATTGCAGTTCCACGTCGGTGGAACTGCAGGAACAGTAGGAGCTGTGCGGCCCGGGTGGCTCCTGTGGTCTTCATGGCCCACAAGGGAAAGTTAATGGCTAATGCTAGGTCATGATTCCCCTGCACGAATTACCAGACTGCTTTTCCTCTATAATGGCCAGCAGTGGGTGGTGGCATCGGTCAGATACAGATTAAGCAGACTAACCTAGCATACAGCACATACTCTAATGGCAGGGGAATAGTTATTTTTTGTTCCTTGAAAGATACAACAAGGCAGCAGGTTAGGCGCAAATGGCAACAGGATTACAAATTGTTGTCACCATTTGGAAATGCCTGAGTGCAATTTGGTCACCATCTGGAGCTCTGGTTGGTCATCTTTCAAAGCTATTATACGAGTCAGACATTACCTTACAGGGTGGATACCTATAGGTGGCACTAAAGACAGTTTTATTTTTCTAGAGAGATAATTCACAGTCTCAACTAAAAAAAATGAAAAATGTGCAACCAACTGGCACTTACAATGCTGTCCACTACACAGATGGGTACATGCATAGGAGAAAAAGCTTATGGTTAGAAATACGTCACTATTTAACCGGGGAACAATGTCTCCATCGCTTTTGGGAAAATGTTAAACCCAAATTGTCATGCTGAAAATGATTTACTGTGAAAGCAGACAATCAGCACAAAGGACATGGGGGACTAGACAAGCGGAATGGGTGCTTTATGGTTCGTTTTTGAGCAGAAAAAAAAAACATGTTTGACAGTGATCTCTTGGAACCCCCCAAAAAGGGGTTAACCAATTAGGAGGCAAAAGTTTTTTAAATGTAGAAGGGATCGGTCTTGTCAGACACACAAAGAAGTGTGCCCCAAAGAGTTTTTTTAAAACACGTATTGTAAATTTTGTTTGAGTGGTTTTTCACTCCCCGGGACATAAAAAAGGACTATGAATCTTCCCTTTAAATTACCATAAATTTTTCAAATTATGTAGCAAATCCACAATGTGCATGAATTGGTGCACATTTGTCACTGTGGATTTACGGTTTATGTGGATTTTCTGTTGCAGAAAATTGGCAGTACAGTACTAAGGTACAAGCAGGCTCACTTGTTTGACAGCTGCTGATATTACAACTATATGAAGCCTCTGATATGTCCTATTTGTTTAATTGCCATGCATTCACATGAGTGCATTTCTAATATTCCTGCAATATACTTGCAGTCAGGTGCACCTGTCAGATATATCCTGCTGCTGTTTTTCAGAGCAGGATATGACAGGGACAGCAGCTAAAGCTCTCTGATATATTTAAAATTTAAATCAATTTATAACAAAACTTAAAAACATAGTAATTCCTGACAGGACTTCTAGAAGAGACAGTGAAAGTCCTGATTACCAAGCACAAGTATCGTGATTAACAGTTTGTGCTGTACAGACACTGATATGTGGAAAACTGTCAATCACTGCATGTGGGAAAGGTAAGCAGGACTGCCACCATCTCTTCTATAAGTAATGCCAGGCTTTACTCTATCATCTGTTCTTATTCTATCACATTCTGCACTCAGATAAGGTAGCATAAACCACTTAACAGGTTCATTTAAAGCGCTCCATTTAGAAGGGGAGAATTGTTATCTGCTATCCTGCCAGATATTGCATATGAACGTATTATGAGCCTGACATACAGCATAATATTCACTTATAGAAACATTTGATCCATATGAACATTCAGCATTCTCATTGCTGTTAAGATGTTACATGAAGAATTATAAAATAGTGACCCTCAGATACTGTACACAAATATATATACAGTATATGAAGTCGGAGTCGGCGCCCATTTTGCAGGAATCGGAGTCAGTCTAAAATGGACCGACCTCGACTACCAAAATATATAATAAATTGGTAAAGTTAGTTCTATGCAGTGCCAAGAGCAAGAGGAATTGGTTCTTGCCAGTGCTACGTCTCCCATATGTTCATCCTCATCAGATGAGGAGTTTTATTTTGAAACGTATTTGGATGACATGGAGCAGGCAAATGTTACCGCAGGGGAAATGATTCCGCTCCCACAGCAAACAGATTGACCAGATTTCTGCAAAATTTTTCACTTGCTCTCAAAGAAGAAGATCAAACGTTCATCAGAACTGACTTTGCATAAGGCAATTCCTTTATACCCTGACATTGTTACGGTAAGAGATGTTGCCCTTGTGGTCAAAGCTTGGCCCGAACCAAGTTAGTGTAGAGAGGCCGTTATCTAGCCTGGAAATAATGAGATCAGATTTGAGGTCATCTATGAAGGAGGATCTGATGGAGGTGATACTATTTCTCAGAACAAATTCGTAGACTCCACAAATGTTATTCAGGATGTTTTTGTTGAAAACTGGGTTTTTTTTCCCCACTTACTGCAACGTTTTGCATATTTAAAAGTTTTTTTTGTGTTCTAAAGTCTAATATCCAATAAATATATTTTACACCAACAAGCAAAAGGGTAACAATATTTTGAACTTTTGACTTTCAGGCTCCATATCTCACCATCTACTACAGCTTCAACATCAGACTAGCATCATTTTATAGACAATCATCTTGGCTATCTCATACATAACTTTAACCTGCAACTATTTAGCATATGCTTAGTTATGCAGATTCTTGTCATGTAACTGCGCTGTTACTGTTTTGCAACGGGTGGTGGAACAATCTTTTTCTACTTGAATACTACAAATTACAACCTGTTCTCACATTCCCTAATAGCTCAGTGTGTTATTAGGATGTTTCCCAAGTGAAAGATCACTGGTTCAAGCAGTCATGAAGAAGATTTCCCAAGAAAAGAGAAGCTGCATCATCCACCTCATCGATAGCGTCCCTTGGCCAAGAAAATTGCCAAACTGCATCATGTGAGGCCCTGACAGCTGGAAGAATATAAAATGAAGTCCATCCATTCATTCATTCCAAAGCCAAGAGGTGGAATTCCAGGGGAAATATCAGAGTCAACAAGTTAGCTCATCACAAGGTCTATCAGTTCTAACATGGCAGACACGACAGTGGAGGCGGCTCGTAGGCTTCGTAAGAGTGAGATCATAGACGTCATTGCAAGCACCATGCAACACGCATTACACAGGTCTGGAATGAAGGGCCCGGAAGAAGGTAAAGAAGCGTCATAAGAAGCGTTAGCTCAAGTTTGCAAAAAAAGTACAGATTGGAAACGGGTGATTTGGAGCGATGAGATGAAAGTCAATAGACCAGACTCTGATGGGGGCAAATGGGCTTGGAAGAATCAAGGGAAAAGGAAGCTAACGGACCGAGAACTTAAAGGAATTGTCAAGTTTGGTGGAAGAAGCCTGATGATATGGGGTTGTTTCACAGCCACAGAAGTTGGATACTTGACCAGGATCGATGTTGTTCTCAATGCTGACCTATATCTGAGTATCCTACAAGATGAGTTACTTCATGTACTCGAGTACTATGGGTATGAAAAGGACGACACAATGTTCCAGCTGGACAACGACCTGATACATACATTAAGGTTGGAGAGTTAATGGTTCAATGACAATGAAGTACAGTTGCTGGATTGGCCTCCACAATCCCCAATCGAACACTTGTGGGTAGAGTTGAAGAAAAAGCTGTATTCATACCCAAGTCCAGTCTGCACCAACATTGTGAACATGTAGAAGAGACCTGGGATCAGATATTGGTCAAGACATGCTTGAATCTGGTGGAGAGCATGTCCAGGCAGTATTGAAAGCCAAAAGGTGGAACTATTAAATAGTAACAAAATAATAAAAATTCACATTTTGATTTCTAGGAGCAAGACAGTAACAATGCAGTCACATGACAAGAATTTGCAGATTTAAGCAGATGCTCAATACTTGCAAGTCAAATTTATGTATAAGATAGGTAAGATGATTGTCAATAAAATGACGTTAGTCTCACGTTCAAAGGTGTAATGGATGGTGAGATATGGAGTCTGAAAGTCAAAAGTTCAAAACATTGTTACCTTTTTGCTTATCAGTGTCTGTTCTGCCTAAATAGTTTGATTATTGTATCATAAGGTGATAAAAAGCCTGATGTTACCATTTTACTACAGTAAAGTTATCACTTAAACATGCACTACGTATAACAAACTCAGGAGTCTGAGTCAGGAGTCAGATTCGGGAGTCACAGTTAGGGAAATTGAGGAGTTGGAGTCAGAGCTTTGGCTTACCGACTCCACAGCCCTCACAAACTTGAGTACACCCCTCACATTTTTGTAACTATTGTATTATATCTTTTCATGGGACAACACTGAAGATATGACACTTTGATACAATGTAAAGTAGTCAGTGCACAGATTGTATAGCAGTGCAGATTTGGTGTGCCCTCAAAATAACTAAACACACAGACATAAATGTCTAAACTACCGGCAACTTAAGTGAATACACAAATTGTGCCTAAAGTGTCAATATTTTGTGTGGCCACCATTATTTTCCAGCACTGCCTTAACTCTCTTGGGCCTGGAGTTCACTAGAGCTTTACAGGTTGCCACTCCAATATTCTTCAACTCCTCCATGACGACATCACGGATCTGGTGGATGTTTGAGACCTTGCGCTACTCCACCTTCCATTAGAGGATGCACCACAGATGCTCATGAGGGTTTAGGTCTGGAGACATGCTTGGAGAGTCCAGCACCTTTACCCTCATTTTCTTTAGCAAGGCAGTGCTTGTCTTGGATGTGTATTTGGGGTCGTTATCATGTTGGAATACTGCCCTACAGTCCAAAATGGAGGGGATCATGTTCTGCTTCAGTATGTTACAGTACATGTTGGCATTCATAGTTCCCTCAATGAACTGTAGCTCCCCACAGTCGGCAGCACTCATGAAGCCCCAAACCATGACACTCCGACCACCCTGCTTGGCTGTAGACAAGACACACTTGTCTTTGCACTCCTCACGTGGTTGCCGCCATCAAGTCTCCATAGTAGGTAGGTATATAGAGCTCCTCCTGTATCGGATCCCCCATAGGTAGGCATATAGGGTTCCTTCAGTAGGTGAGAATATATTGGCCACCAAAATGTAGTTAGGCAGTTAGTTACATAGGGGCCCCTCAATAGGTAGGTAGCTTTCAGTGCTGTCCCATGAAAAGATATAATATAATATTTACACAAACGTGAGGCGTATATATATAAAATTTATTTTTATTTTTTTAATGAATGTCCTACTAGTAAAAGCAGCAGAAAACTTACCACCATAGAGGAATACAAAACAAGCCAGGAACGGTAAGAGCCATCAGCAGCGATCGCCAGTCTCTGATAAAAAAAGCAATCAGCGGCAGCAGCATGTATCCAATAGCATAGAAAATACACACACCCAGCGTCGAGAATATGATGCGCACTGACTTGCCCAATATTTCTGCCCCTATTTAAAAGAAGGTACACAGTTACATTGGCTGGATAAGTGATGTTATTTTACATAAAAATATGAGATATTAAAAACACATTATCAGTCGTTATATCCAAAACTTATCAATCTAGTCACAAACAAACATAATAAAAAAATAAGGGAAACTCCAGCCAAAAGGATAAACTTTGCTTTGGTTGGAATGTTAACATCCTCCCACCCAGTACCTTCATACAATGAGCGCCCTATTGTGTAGCACAACAGGACTACTGTCGGTGCAAGCACTCACTATATATAGGCTGTTCTTGGGATGTGAATAAGAATGCTTCAACATTTTTTCTTGTATAAGGAAATTCAGACTCCCTTAGCTCTACAAGACTGCTGTACTCTATATAGAGTCTCCACTTTTCTTACACAGAGAATAGGACTACAGCATGATGTGTTCAAATGTGAAAGGGAAAGCGTCATAAAAAAATGACTTCTTGTTTAACTGATGTTTTTATGTAAAACATTTTTTAAGATATGTTTCTTTTTTTTATTTTCCATATCACTTTCAATATTTTTAAAACATTCTTAAGTCCTACAGTTTTCACTTTGGCCACTAGCCTTAATAATAGTCTGATACTTCCTGTTCTGCCCAGAAAGCTTAGTCTTCTCATTATCAGCACAGGCAGGATTACACTGAAAGGTGAAACCAATGTGTATAGATAACACAGGATCCACCAGTCACAATAGGAGATAGTCACAGTTCACCCTCTCCCCCTCCCTGCACACTGACTTATTCCCCGGTCACAGAGTATGTCTAGAAAACTCTCCTATAGTAATCAATGGGACTGATCCAGTCTAAAGGATTTTATGTGTATGAAGTTGCTGTAAAGCATCTCTCTAAATGCTGTTAAAGCAGTGCAGGCAAGAATGTTGTCCCCATAATCATATATAGACATCCAATTTGAGAAATCTACAAATCAGAAAATAAAAATGGCTAAGAAAAAAAGAATATGGATCAGGGTCTTGTTTTAATAAGTAAAAGAAAAATTGGTGACATGATTCCCTTTAAGGTCAGCCTGAGACCACTACAAGGAAGAAGACGTGTCGCCAGTCTACAGGAAGTGCTAAAAAAACAAAAAGGTCTGCAAAAAGGCTCTTAGGAGAATCTCTGTAAATCAAGTCTCAAGCCTGAATATCCTGTAAATCAAGTCTCTGTGGGGAAGGTGAATTCAGTGCACACATATTCCTAACACACTGTAATGTATACGTGAAGCAACTTACCAAGTATGAAAGCTGCAACATAATTGGAGATCTGTCCCATGCCAACAATAAGAAATAACACGGTAAACATTTCCCAGTTGAGAGAGAAGACTTGTACTATGCTGAATCCCGTCTGTACAGCCATAGTAATAAACAAGACCTTCGTCCTGCCAAACCTGTAAATATATCATTGGACAACAGTTACCTTGTGCAAATCTCCAAGTAACCCAGAATTTGCATATTTACATTTTAGCCAATCATAATATAACATTCAAGTCTTTCTCTCTTGTACAAGATACGCACCTACATAACAATTGCAACAAAAACACATGTAAATCCTTTGAATTACCTTGATTACTGCAATTATTACTAAAAATATGGGCTGTTTGTTGTCTGAGCCACAAATATAGACAAACATGATCTAGAAACACACAAAGAGCACACTGAGTAAATATCCACAGCGCAAGGAGAAAAGGCGAGAAAACTCATGAGTTTAATAATCTATAGATTTCCTCCAGAAGAAATGACATTCCTCAATCGTTTCAAGCACCTGCAAATATGAATGTAACAGAGGAATTTTGGACCATTTACTTCTGTAAATGTGTTTAAAGAGAACCTGTCACATAGGTTATGCCCCCCTGGCTGAGGACAGAACAAGGTAGTGTCAGGCATTCTGTTTCCAGCGCTGTGTCCCTTATTCTGTAAGATGCTGTAGTTTTCATGTATTTAATGCTCAAATCTGCAGTTTTCAGCCAAAAGAGTCATTCGAAGAGTCCTTCAGAGTGTCAGTTTTTTTCAAACCCGGCCAATCGTAGGCTAGTCCCGCCCACTTCAACTGACAAACCTATTACTTTGAATAGGTAGAAATGTTAATAACTGCAGTGGGCAGAGCTAGCCTTTGGTGGGCGGGGCTAACACCTGCTCATGAATAAGATTTAAGGGGTAAATGCTCTAAAACTGCTGCATCTTGCAGAATAAGGGGCACAGCGCTGGGAACAGCAGGTCTGACACTAGCTTGTGCTGCCCTCAGCAAGGGGGCACAACCTATGTGACAGGTTCCCTTTAAGGGTATGTTCACATGGTGTATTGTGGCATGTACAGGTACGCGCTGCAATATGCCTTCATTAGTGCTGTTGGCCAGCATGTACTTTCAACGTGAGGCAGCTCTCTGCTTCATATACCCTTTTATTTCTCTGTGCATAAGTGCCCGAAAGAAGAGCAGATCACTTCTTTTTACGGGCGTACATTATGTGGCAAGAAATATAATCGTAAAATCACTGTCGTTTGAACGATGACAATGATTTTACTAGTAACATTCTTTTTAACCTATTGGCTGGCCGTATTTCACCACTATTACGCGCCGAAATACGATTCGCAAATATGTCGGGTGAACATACCCTACGTTTATTGATACTTTCAGGGAGCCTTCTTTGCACAGTAATCTTCAGGTCATGTCACAGCATCTCCATCCCAACTGTAAAGTGTGGTTTAGGAAGCATTATGGTTTTGGGCTGCTTAGCTGCCTCAGGGCCTAGATGTCTTATAGTCATGAAGGGAGCAATGAATTCAAAGATGTATCGAAACATTTACAGGAGCAGTCCATGACCTCAACATGAACAGATATCGACTGATGCAACAAGAGAACAAGACCCTAACTCTAATCAAACCAGTAAATCAATGAAACACTGATTAAAAAGAGGATCTGTGGTTTTGGAATCGCCAAGCAGAATCCTGACCTCAAAGGGGTTGGCCACTTATCTTTCTTTTTTGCAGGTGCTGCAGTTATTAAATAAAAAACCTTATGGCCACCTCTGTCCTCACCTCCATTGCAGCAATGCTAAGATCTGCGGTCTCTCAGTCTTCTGTTTTCTTCCTTGTGCTGGCAGTCTGAACCACACTGCTGCAGCCATAGACTGGCTGCATTGGTCACTTGTCAGGCATCACCGTTCGGAGCCCTTGACCACTGCAGCTGTGACCTTGTGACTGCCAGCTGGAGGTAGAAAAGAGAAGTCTGGGGGAGAGGGCAGACCTTGGCAGTGCTGGGACAGAGGTAAGTATTAGCTTCTTTATTTTCTAACTGCTGCACCAGCCCAAATTAATAAAGTAAGTTGATAAACCTTTTCACGCTATTGAGATGCTATGACACATAAAAACAATATTTGGTTGAGGTAATCACTGGTAAAAAGGGATCTATGGTTACTATATTTAACTTACTTTTTCTCCCTCCATTGGGAAAGTTTACTCAATGTGCAGGATATTGGTCTGTATTAAAAGAGGCATGCACTCGCTTGCAAGTGATCTAATACTACTACTATACAAAGCAGTTGTGCAGCCTTATCTGGCATATGCTGGTCAGTTCTGGGCTCCAGTTCATAGAAATGATGTAGTGGAGCTAGAGAGAGTTCAAAGACGAGCAATCAAACAAACAAAAAAGGGAAGGTTAAAGGAAAGTTAAAGAAATTAAACTTATTTAGTCTTCAACGAGGAGACCTGAGTAATTTATATACGCATAAAAATGGACCCTACGAAAAGTATGGAGAAAAGCTATTTCATGTAAAACCCCCTCAAAAGACACGGGGACATTTCCTTAATTTGGAAAAAAAATATTCTATCTCCAAAAAGAGAAAAGCCTTCTTCACCATGAGAACTGTGAATCTGTGGAATAGCATGCCTGAGGAGCTGGTCACAGCAGGAACAGTTGAGGGGTTCAAGAAAGGCTACTTACTAATAAATAATATTAATACTTATGTAGACGTATAAAACACATGGATCCAGTCTGATGGCAGTTTTGGAATCAGGAATGAAATATTCCTTTAAGGCACATTGATTATTGCCTTATGGGTTCCAAAGTCTTCATCAGTAGGAGAGACATAGCTTAAAAATGTCTTCTACCCCTCCCTTCATCTACATTTTTCCCCACCCTTGGGTGAACTTGATGGACATTTGTATTTTTTCAACCGTACTATGTAACTATGCTTGATAACAATTCTGAAAAACACAATTGTTTAGGTGTTATTATTTTACATTTTAGGAATAATCAAATCAGAAATCTAGGTAATTCCAAAAGGGATTTGCTTACATCTTCTTGCAACTGTATTCATGAACAATTCAGGGTGATGACTGAACAGAAATGCAACATGTACTATGAATTCAATGCCTTGCCTGACTTTGCAGCCTGGAATTGAAAAATATCAGGTTCCACATAAGCTATATTTTATTCTAGTACATTTATACACTATACTATTTTGAGCAATATTTCCATATTTCCAAGATATTTATTTTAAGATAAAACATTCTGACACTTTAATGGAAGTTTACCTGTCTGACATCTGTCCTGAGAAAAAAGATCCAAGCAGCACCCCCAAGAAGAAAAGCGATGAGGTTAATGGTACCTTCCAGTCATTTTCGCAGACCAGGTCCCACTAGAGGAACAAACAAACAAAAAAACAGAAAGAATATGACGATTAATATTAAACATTTGTATCTTTTCTCAGAGCGTACATCTACAGTAGACACTCTATAAGACACCATGTTACTGTTTTCTACATCAGTGTTCTCCATCACACAGGTGGCTGGTACTGAAGGTAGGGGATAACATCGCACCCCAAAGAAGTAGGTAAAAGTCTTCCAATAGATAAAATGTCATCATGTGACTTAACTGTTTTGTTTCCAAGACTACTTTCAGGAACACAATCCCAAATTTTAGGATAAAAAAGTGGTATTAATACCTTACACCCATATATTTTCTGAAATAAAATCAAAGCACTCATTCTGTGCTATGATAACACAACATATTCCCCGGCACACAATACGCACCCATAAAAAAAAGTGACATGTCACTTCTTTTGGACACTTATGCACCGGGGAATGCTATACTGGATAGGAGGCAGTGCCATTGCCCAAGTTCTCATCGCATATAGCGGCGCGTACCTGTGTGCGCCACAATATGCCAGCTATTGAAAGTACACTTTGGCCAGCCCGTACTTTCGGCAGCATAACTGCCCTGCCTCCTATTCAACCTAGTGTTCCCGAGGAATACATCAGGTTATCATAGCACTCAATGAGTGCATTGATTTTACCATATTTGCGGGGCATACTTCGGGCACATTGCAGCGCAAATACGTTGTGTAAACATAACCTAATTAATACCCTGAAGCTGTGTCTTAAATATGTGGCAGTGCTAGCCGTGAAAGCTGTGACAACGTAATGGGATCTTTTGGGTTAGATCTGTTTGCAGACAGTACAGAAGTTTGGTTTGATACTTTGACTAAAGTAACATCCCTTTTAGGGGGTACCAGCCATTCTATACTCTGTGCATCCTGAGGGGATTTGTCTGCTGTCCTCCATTCTGCTGACATTAGAGCTCAGAGGGCTAGATTCACTTTGAAGGCCCTAAGCTCCCTACAGGTCATGTCTGTCCCTCTGTGCCATCTCCCTGTCCTGTGCCTGGACTGCTCGGAGTCTTCTCCATATCAAATAAAGTTCATTTTCTCTAATGCACGTCCTCTGAAGAGGGGGAGAGTGCTTCCTCTACGATTCTTAAAGGAGTTGTCTCCCCACAGGGTTTCAAAGAATGCATGAAAGAAATTCTCTGTCACTTCCTGGTTCAGACTAATTTGCATAAGCTCCATGCTTGTACAGCTATGTTAGATGCTAATTAGATTAGATTAGCTTCTCAACTACTGGAAGGACTTCTTATCTGATCCCCAAAACAAAAGCCCTAATTACAGAGCTGTTTACTTGAGATAAATCAAGCTTTTTACTGTCTGGCAGCACAGGACACTGACTGACACTGCTGACCTGTGTGATGACTCACTCTCTGTTATCTCATTGAACAAACAGCCCCAGGAGATTTGTTTACAGGTCGGTTACTGAGGCAACTGACATAGCCATGGCGGTAATATTCTGTATCTTTAGGCATACAAGGATAAATGTCATTTTCTGAAATGTCTTTATGTTCCTACATTTGAGAAGTATTCTTTTACAGATAACTTAACCACTGAACCTGTGGAAGACTTGAATCTAGAGCAGTCTTAAATACAACTTTTAGTTCCTGTATGCAAGCCCATGTAAAGTATTTTACCCAGACAAAATCATCTGTGCGTGAGAAAAGATTTGATAAAGGACTCTGAGGTATGCAATCCCTGCAGTAAAATGGTTTGCAGTAGTCAGAAGGGGTGTGTTACACTCTTTGCATACTAGGTAACATCTTTTCTGCAATATTTTAGCAGAATCCATAGTGGACATGCACAGATAATAAATGAAACTTATTGTGGAAAACCTAATAAAACAGTGTAATATACAAATATGGCCACAAGATGGCAATACACAAGAGACTTTATAAGGAGAACCTGATGACTAATTCATGAAAAAAACAAAAACCAGACGTGCATCTAGGAGAAGGAGTATGAATGGGGTGCAAAATAGCAACTTCAAATCCCCACACACCTATATGGTGCTCTCCCCAAGGAGAGCAGGAAAAAATATTTGGGCTTGAATTGGTTAAAAATTCCACCTGTTCTTTCAGCTGGCAGAGCAAAGGACTGCGCCCCGTCTGTTGTGCTGCTGTGTGGGGAATATGGTTTTTCTTGTCTCGTACTCGTTATTACAGTATTTAACACCCTTCCGTATTGCAGCGCTCCAGACAAAAGTGGCCACTATAGTGCTTAAAAGGGTTTTCTCGCTACATAGATCATATCTGTAATGATGGGGAAAGTAACAATAAGCACTTTTGCAATTGGTTTACATTACTTAAATAATTTAGTATAGCAGATCTGAGCTACTCTGTGCATCTAGAGCTATTTCTGCAGCAGGTGGACTGGACACCCCCCCCTTTTCTATGACTGGCTGACTGATATTTCATTCAGCCTGTCTGGACATGCCCCCTGGATGGAACACGGCCGATGTGATGTTTGGCTGCCTGTACTCTGTGCTTACTCCCCTCTGAGTTGTGGAAAACTAAAGTGAAACAAACTGCCTGTGATGGATCTATCTGTATAATAAAGGCTCTCTCAGCTCTTCTCTATACTCATGTCCCAGTGATGGCTCTATGTAAATGATATGGGCAATTACTGAGTTTCTAGCTACAAGATTCACTCTCCCTAAATATAAAACAGCCTTATACCCTGTACTCCCCCCATATAACACAGCCTTATACAGTCTGGCAGTGTGCCTTTCTCACATTTGTTTCATCAGTTCAGGCTGTATGTATAATTGCTTACATAAATACAAGTGTTCTGGTTACAGTATTGCAGGTGTTCTGCTTACAGCAATGCAGAGGTTCTGGTTACAGCAATGTGGTGGTTCTGGTTACATCAATGTGGGGGTTCTGGTTACAGCAATGCAGGTTTTCTGCTTACAAAGAGCTTGTGGAGCCTGAAGCTGAGAGCTCTATAGACATGAGAACACAGCAAGAGGTCTGCAGAACTGTCACATCCTTTCCCTTCTATTGCTCACACACAATAATGATGTCTCAACTCTTCAGTGAGGGAACACGCGCTACCTGGGAGGAGAGGCACGCAAACTGAGAGAAGAGATTCGTCCCTGGATTTGAAGCTGAAACAGATACAAACAGCTCCAGTCTATGAAAGCTTGAAATGATAAAACCCTTTTAAAGGGGTTTTGACATTTGACAAAGTCCCTTCTGAAGCCACTTGCTTAACCATACTCAGAACTGCCATAGAAATGAATGGAGAGAACTGGGCAAATACGATTATTTCTCCGTTCTCTGAGGACGGCTTGTAAAAAGATGTGAGACAGACTCAGAAGGGATTTTACCAAATGCTGAAACCTACCTACGGTAATTCATAGCTCTCATAGAGAGCTATAAATTACGGCCGTCTTCCCCGGCATACAATATGCGCGCACTGTACACTGGGAGAAAGAAGTGACTTCTTAACGCAGTTTACGCGCAGTGGATTCTAAAATTGAATGGGGCCATCCCCCCACCCTGCCCTTTAGAAGTACGTGCTGGCCAGCGTGTACTTCTAAAACACCCGGCATATTGCGGCGCGTACAGTACACGCCGCAATACGCCATGTGAACATACCCTTATAATGCAAAGATTTGCGGTGTAACTCCATAACCCTGAGATGCCAGTATTTTGAGAGTAGAGAAAAGTGGCCACTGTAGGAAGGGGGGGGAAGAGGTCCATTTTTTTTTCAGATTCTGAGTGTCGTCGTTAATTGACACTTTAAGGGTTTAGTGTGAAGGACTACGCGTATCTCCACAGGGTTTGTACAGTCCACAAGTTTATTAGATCTTACATCTGAGACATGCTTGGGCTTTGTCTCTATAACCACACTGGGTTTAATGAGCCACCTATATCAGCGCAGGGCTGTAAATGTTACAAATCTATTAGCTGGCAGCATGTTTAGTATATTGTGATTACTGTGCACTTTAGACTCTGAAAAGCCGATTAGATTATTGTGGAAATGTGAAAGTAGGTGAGAGTGCACCCTGCGTGTATGAAGCACTGACAACCCTGAAGAGAGCACATGACACTTGTACTTGATGGATCTGTCACCAACAAACACTGTTCAATGCAAACCACACACATGCACAGTAATGCAAAACTAGCATACAATCTCTGTGCTGAAGATCCATTTATCAAATAAACTCTAATGACCCATTTATCCAAAAAATAGTCTCATGATTGTGTCCAACACATACAGTACACTAAGAAAAATTCCAGCAGGATGTTTAGATGTCCTAAACTTTCCTTTCATTTAAGGTTGCCTTGAATACAAAGTGAGAGTCCAGTATTATTGCCTGCTCCTAGACCTGGGAAATAGGGGCAAAGAACTAGGATGACAGGTTACATATACAGTCGAGTCACATTATTATGACCACTAATTACTTGGTGGCAGTCCTTAGCTCAGTCATGTCTGGTGCTGACTTGGTGGGTATATAAGGTGTGCAATAGGCTGTCTGCACACATTTCTTTTGTTGCAGTCATGGATAAAAGGGGCTATTATTAGGGTTGTGAAAAGGGATAACTATTGGCTTATGGGTCAAGAAGGGCAGTATTTTCAAAACTCTGCAATTTGTGGACTGTTCACGTGCTGTTGTGGTGAAAGTGTATCGGGAATAGCATCATTGTGAATAAGCAACATGGAAACTGCAGAGCACCATGTGCTATTGATGTAAGAGGTGAACATATGCTACAAGTGCGCAAGTGTGGACCAACACGCAACAATAGAGAGGCTCACCGCCAAAATGATCAAGGGGGGCTACCAGACTTGTGTCTAAACAGTTCAGTGAACACTGCTGTATATGGGGCTCCAAGGCAGATAGATGGTTACTGCACCTCTGCTAACAAAAGTGTATTAGTGGAAAAGGCTTCAATTTTCAAAGATGTATCAGTATTGCCAAAGGACTGCCTCCTAAAAAGAGAGTCAAGTTTTCATCAAACGGGCGGACATTCACACGTCAGAATAAAGCAAACACCCTGCAACCATTGCTGGAAGAACACAAGCATTATGGTATGGTGAATGTTTTTGTGAAATTCTCTGGGGCCACTCATCCATGTGGAACACACTCAACTGATTTGAGTACGAATCCATCCTTGCATATCCCATACATGTTGATTGTGTTCCCTGGGGTGGATGGGATCCTCCCGCAAGACAATGTGACAGGTCGTAAGGCTAGAAATATCTGATATTAGCTGGAAGAGCTTGACCCAGACTTTAGTGCAGTCCCCTGGTCCCCTACTATAAAAAACTTGAACCCAATTGAGCATCTGTGGGACCACATTGATCATTATGTTCTCTCCATGGATCCTCCCTCACATACCCTCCAGAAGCTGTGGGATGTACTACAATCCAGCATGGCTCCAAATACTTGTGACAAACTACCAGGACCTTATTGAGTCACTCCTAGTCCGTCTAGCTGCTGTCCGTGCTGCACGCGGCGGTTACTTTGGATATTAGCTGATGGTCATAATATTGTGACGTGACTGTACACAACGCGTGCATCTAGCCGCTTTATGTGGGTGACTGCTGAACTCCAGGCACTAAGTAAAAGTAAATGTCATCTGATTCCCAACTCTCATTATGTAGGTTAACTGGTTGAACTGGAAATGCTATTTACTGTATTAAGCAGTTGGTACAATGTAAAAAAAAAAAACCACTACAAAACAACTCTTGGAGTTCAGTTTTGCATTCAGCTACTTTCAGTATTATTACTGGACTAACCCATCTTCAGAGGAAGTGAAAATCTGAGTAAGTGGGACACGTGGTCTTATCATGAATGACCCTTCCTTCAGCAATCACACGGCAGTAAGGAGTTAGGTTGTATGCATTCTCTACCCACAATCTTTAATCCATTCCCAATGCAGACATTTTTGGCAAGTGTCTTTTTAATCTTAAATGTAAACAGCAAAGAACAATAGAGTGCCGCTCACCGGGAGTCTCGGGTCACGGGGTCCGCCTGTACTTTCGTCTGAAGCAAGGTGCACGGAATGTGGGCGTCCGGCTGTAGAGGCCCTCTTGAAATGCACAATGAAGGTAGGTAAATCCAGCACACGTGTAGAAGGAAAATAGGCGTTATAGCAAACACACTCTTTACGCGTTTCAGGCCCCCATCTTGGCCCTTATTCGTTGCGAATAAGGGCCAAGATGTGGGCCTGAAACACGTAAATCATCATGCTTATGGATGTTTTTAAATGACATTTTATCATCTTCAATAATGAGTGTGTTTGCTATAACGCCTATTTTCCGGATATCCTTCTACACGTGTGCTGGATTTACCTACCTTCATTGTGTCTTTTTAATCTGCGGCTCTGTAGGCCCGCATACATTTTTCTGTTGACAGTCAAACAAGGGCTTGATTTTGCGAGACGAGTTTTATTTTTGCTGACACCATTCAATGTATTGGGATACAAATAGAGTTGCACTTTTTTATGCACTTTTTTCAGTTTTGTTTTAATACGTGTTCACCATGTGGTACATATAACAAGTTAACTTTATTCTGTTTTTGGTGGCATCAAGGTTTTCATTACATTCTGTAATTCAAGAAATAAACCATAAATAGAAATATGTATTAAATTCAAAGAGAAAATCCAGCACCTGAGTAAAAAATATAAACTTTTATTGAAAAATCATTAAAATAGGCATTTTAGGTCAGAAGAAATATGAATGGATTCTAGGACTACTATCTAACAAATTTATGGAGAGCATTTTTCTTTATATTGTAAAATGGCAAAAGGGGGGTGATTTTTACACTTTAAAACATTTTTGTATTTTGAGTCCCCCTTGAGTACTACACCATTAGGGGGCACAATCATTTTTACAGCCTAATGCATTGTTATACAATGCATTAGGATGTACAAAGATGCCAGCTTTACTACTTCCAGTAGCAAAATCGAAAACATGGCAGCGATGGAAGCCTTCACAAAGCTTCCAGCTGCCATGTTAAGCGATCGGGAGCCCACGATTTTGCCGCAGGTGTCCTGATCGCAGTGAGGAATGGTGCACCACCGTTTCTCATCGATTTAGGCGCTGCAGCCATCTTGGCCGTGGAACCTAAGGGGTTAAACAACGCAAGAAGGCGGCAGTGCCTTCCCGCGGTGTAAACGCCGGGTGTTATCTGCAATTAACGATACAAAGCCCCTTACAGAAATTAGGACGTACTTATATGTCCATTGTCGGCAAGGAGTAAAAGGGCTGTTCCATTTTTCAGATAAAAATCTTGAAAGAAGGCTGCAGGCTTATTATACACAGAGCAACAATACGATATTAACGTACATGCCAACTCTCCCGTTTTTGGCGGGGGGGTTCCGCTATTTGGGGTCCCCCCCCCGCCATCCCGGCAGAGCTGGCGAAACTCCCGCCGCCAGCAGGCAGCGGGGGCTCTTTAAATAAGCGCGGCGCCAGAGTAGCGCTGTGCAGGGAGGAGGCAGGAGGGATCGCTCCTCCCCCTGTATGTACAGCGCCGGTGCGCGCCGTACATACAGGTCAGCGGCGCAGGGGAAGTGACGCGCGGCTCCACTCAGTCCCCCTGCGCCGCTGAGGAGATCGGTCGGGAGCTGGCAGCGCTGCAGAAGCCTGGTCAGGTGAGTGACTTTTATTATTTTATTTTTATTAGCTATAAGGGGGCTGTTCCTGGCTAACAAAGGGGGGATCTACCTGGCAACATAGGGCAATACCTGGCTACAATGGGGGCACTACCTGGCAACAGAGGGGGCAATACCTGGCTACAATGGGGGAACTACCTGGCAACAGAGGGGACACTACCTGGCAACAGAGGGGGCAATACCTGGCTACAAAGGGGGCACTACCTGGCTACAAAGGGGGACATACCTGGCTACAATGGGGGCACTACCTGGCTACAATGGGGCAATACCTGGCAACAAGGGGCACTACCTGGCTACAATGGGGGCACTACCTGGCAACAGAGGGGTGTCACATGCTACCTGGCTACAATGGGGACACTACCTGGCTACAAGGGGACACTACTGGCAACAAGGGGCACTACCTGGCAACAAGGGGGCATCTACCTGGCAACAAGGGGCACTACCTGGCAACCAAAGGGGGCACTACCTGGCTAACAAAGGGGGCACTACCTGGCTAACAAAGGGGGGCACTACCTGGCTAACAAAGGGGGCATCTACCTGGCTAACAAAGGGGGGCACCTACCTGGCTACAAATTTGGCTCTACCTCGCTACAGAGGGGGCATCTACTTGGCTACAAGGGGGCATCTACCTGCCTGTAAGGGGCACTACCTGGTTATGGGGGGTTACTACCTGGCTATAAGGGCATCTACCTGGCTTTCTTCCAAAGCCGTTATACAGTTAGGTGGAGCGGGAGTGGCTTTTCGAAGGGGCGTGGCATACCGACAAGATGGGCGTGTCCATGCAAATTGTTGCCGCGACGCGCTACGCGCACCGCCCACTAAAGTCTCCTGCTTTTTCATTTTCAAAAGTTGGCAACTATGTATTAACCCTACATCCAAAACATCTAGAATTACTGTTTTTGTAACACTGTTGCACCCTATGTGCCCCTTCTCAGCACAAAAAGACTGGACTGGGCTTCAGCAGCAATGTGAGTAGCTGACATTTCCCATCATGCATTGGTGACATATATTCCAGGATGTTCACTAATCTGTACCCTCTGGTGCATCTCATATTGTGTTCCCCACTAGTTACAGCCTGTCCACTCGTCTGCTGTTTCATAGACGCATAGCTCCCCTTCCTGTAACGTCTACTGCTGGAACGGAGCATGCCTAACCAGAAAGGTTCGACTGAACTACAGGTCGTATCCCTTGGCAACAAACTACAAACGTAACATTTGAACCAGTAATTGGTGAGAATTATGTGGAAGACTACAGACAATATTTAATTACTGTATGTTACATTGTGACACATACTATCAGTCACAGTCAAGTTTTATAGGCTGGAATACCCCTTTAAGAGCAGAGGGAAGGAAGTGCCAATGATAAGCCAGGGCACTTCAATAAAGGATTAATACTCCTCACCACATTGATTAGCCGTAGAAGACAAACTTTACATGCAGGGAACATTAAATGAAGATGTTTTCCAAATATATTACTTTGTTTATTTTTCTTTGTCGAGGAGATAAAAGTAATTTTATCAGCCGAGTGCCCTCAGGTTTCTCTAGGTTACTGCCCTGCTCTCCCCTACTATTTGTCTTATCTGAGAGCAGAAATGCATCACACAGGTCAGTACACAGAACTGGTGGCAGCTTGAGTGTTCTCTGATCTTCCAAACAAGGGAGACATACTTTTGTTTACTTTAGCTATGAAGCTTCTCTGGACTTTAGATAAACATCTCCTGCTCTCATGTCAGAATAATTAGGAGACCTCTGGTTATGCATATGATATGCTAATCCCTGCCATAGGACTAGGCATAGCCTGACCAGGAAGAGACAGGGTGCAAGAATGAAAGCTGCTTTTAGCTCTGTGAAACTGCATGGTGAAACTTCTTTTAACCTGTAAGCAGAGGTAAATAAAGACTATTATCAAATACATTGCTGTTCTGATTTTGCTTCCTTTCAGAGCTAGAGCAGTTCTTATTTCCTGCTTGTGTATATAAGCTTCTATAAGTAACCAACCACCCCTCTCTCCTTTCACTGCTCCAGAAGCCCAGGCCAGGATGTTGATATCGCTACCTGATGTGTCTTTTCTTTAAAATTAGTGTGGCACGATGGAGAGAAGATGAGATTTCCCCAATAAATGATGAAGAGGAACATAGAAAAAAAACCCAGAAGCCTAGAGAAAAACAACTCAACGCAAATAAATGAAAGAGCCAATAAATCAGGCGACATTAGCATTAATAATGTAGTAGTGCTAACGCCTAGCATTTTGATACAGACACAACAGGATGTTTTGAACAAGGGGCTAAACTCTCCACATTCAGACTTGGATCCATTTCAAATGTTGACCGATGTAAACAGGTTTTCAAGAACTCTGACAATTAAGCCACTTTTTTTGGTTTGAAAGATGTAATGGAAAAAGAAAATTCTTATGATTATATTAATGAGTTTCAAGCCTTGTTCTTTATTAGCCATTAAAATCCAGAGTAATTGCTCTGGATGAATTACAAAATATAAAATGGAAAAATCTTGATCTTGTACTCTTAAAAAGAAATAATATGCAGCACTGCAACAAGAAATATAATTTAACAATAGAACAACATAAAGCCATTTTGGAATTAAAAACCATCAAAAATCTGATAATAAAAAATGCGTTTAACTCTTTTTAATCAAGGTTTTTGTGAGGTGTTTTGAATAAAATACAGCAATCCTGGTAGTGTTTTTTATTTTTATTTTTTACAGCGGTCACTGTGTGGTATAAATGACATTCTAGCTTTACTCAGCAGGGCAATATGAAACACGTTTTTGTGTCGCCATAGTCTAAGAGCCATAACTATTTTATTTTTTGGCGTACAGAGCTGTGTAGCTGCTCATTTTTTGCAGGATGACTTGACATTTATATTGGTATCATTTTGGGGGAGACAAGGGTTTTGTCATCATTTAAGTCCATTTTTTGGAAGCCAGGGTAAAGAAAATTCTGCAATCCTACTAGTGGTTTTTATTTTTAACAGCGATCACTGTGCAGTGTATGTAGCAAATAAGTTTTACTCTCTGGGTAAAAACAATTATGGCAATACCCAATTTATTTTTGTTGTTGAATCGCTTTAAAAAAATGCATTGTGTAAAACAATATTTATGCATTGCTACCTTCTGATAGCCATAACATTTTTATTTTTCCGTATAGAAAGCTGTGTAAGGACTTTTTTTGCCGGATGAACCAACATTTTCATTGGTACAATTGTGGCGTCCACAAGACTTTTTGATCGCTTTTTATTCCATTTTATGTGCCGCGGGATGAATAAAAATTCCAGTCTGTGGCTATTTTTATTTTTAACGGTGTTAAATAACGTTATAGGGTAGATCGTTACGCAAGCAGTGATACCAAATATGCATACTTTATTAACTTTCGATCTTTTTTGGGGTGATTGGCGTTTGTAAAGGGGAAGAGGGCAGTGTACATGTTTTTATTTAATTTTTTGTGTTTTACTTTTTTTTTTTTTTCTACTTTTTTACTTTACTTTTCCCCACGGGGGACTTGTATCATGGATCATCAGGTCACTGACAGAATGAAGAACATTACACAGCATGACTGCTGTGTACTGATCTCCATGACAACTGTCAATCATTATGCCCTAGGCAATGTGACATCACACGCAGCCCGGAAGTCTTTGTTAGACTCCCGGTGAGATAAGCAGTCAGCAACCACGATCGTGCCACGGCTATTCCAATGGGGACAGAGGGAGCCCCCTCCCTCTTTCTTTCTTCGGCCACGGGTGATGCCGCATGAGACCAGCTGTAACATACAGCTGATCCCATACTGCGATCGTGCAGGCCCCATTTAAGAGCTCTTATGATGTACATCCATTTGCGGGAAGTCACTTCCAGCTAGGACGTACAGGTACGTCCAATAATGGGAAGTAGTTAAGAGTTAAGGGGGTTTGGTAGCTGTTATGGATTCAGGCCTTTACAAAAAAAAAAAAAGGAATGGAAATCTTGAATAGTTAAACTATATACATATAACTCAAACAATCCTATAAATATTTTTAAAACTGAATTACAAATTTTGTTATAGGAAGGTACAGTACTAGGATTAATCTCTGAGAAGAACAGTTTATAAATGCCCGAATTGCCCCATTACATCAGTTTTTTTGTGGTGTTCCAAAACTGTGCAAGAAATCTTTCCTACCTATATTATGTCCAATTATTCCTAGTGTGGGTTCATTAGGAGAAAGTCTGAGCAGTTGGGTTGATAAACATCTACAGCCCTTTGTCCAGAACGTACCTTGTTATCAGAGGGACAACAAGACTGTCCTCCAAATTTTTTCTAACTTTAAATGGTCATTAGACTATACTTGGGTCACCTGTAATGTGGAGAGCTTGTTCTCCTGCATCCCCCATCACCTAGTATTAACAGCCGTTACTTAGCATTTAAAATATAACAGCAATTATGATGAAGTTCTTCAGCGTTCTATTGTAGTGTTGCGTTTTTAACTTTTTCTGATTTAATCAGGACTTCTATTTGCAGATCAAAGGTGTCCCAATGGGTCTACTTTTTCCCTGTTCTTTGCCAATTCATGTATGTTGTAATGTGAGGGCCATCAACATTTTTTTCCATAGCCAATCCTTTTTTGTAATGTATTGTCGGGTGTGGGCGCTACATCGACGACCTCCTGATTGTAAGGGACAGGGATGTGGAGTCCATACTAGACTTTGTTCATTATATTAATGATAATAGACTTCTAGTAAAAAGTTACATACGCATTAAGTCAAAATATTGTTTCTTTTCTGGACATATGTTAATAAGGTGAAAACAATGCAGTGCGAACAACCCTATACCAAAAACCAAACGCTGGCAACACAATATTACAGGCGAATAGCTGACATCCAAGACACACGATGGCATCTCGCTAGGAGAATACATAAGAGCAAGAAGAGCTTGCTCCAAAGAGGAAGATTTTAACGTAGAAAGAAAAATCATTGATGAGAGGTTAAAACAAAAAGTTCACTCAAGACTGGCTTTGAGAAAAGCAGCAGAAAAAATAAAAGGGAACGCAGGTGTCTTTTTTGACAGCAAATTATGTACAATAGAAAAGAACTCCGTGGTATTCTCCACTGCTTAAAGTAAGGATTTTCCTAAAATTAAAAATATACTGTACAAAAACTTACCAATATTGTGGCAAGGACACACTGATGACCATAAGAGAAGGCAAGGTAAAGTAGTAGCCAAAATGAAAAAAACTTTCCACGACTGCCAAAGAACAATCAGTAAACACCTATAATCATGGAACCACCACAAACAATGTATGTATAAAACTAAATCTTTATTGAGAAACAATTAATGAGAATGTATAAAAACAATAATCAATCAGTGGCAATAGTACTGCAAAAACCGTGCCATTCAGTCCCACCAACCCTAATTATACATAGACCCCAAAAAGGTTTATGCACCCTGCTATAATAGTATAATATTAAAAAATGTATAAGTGAGGATAAATACTTAACCTTAAAATAGGGTAACAGGTAGCAACAATAACATCAGTGCAGGGTAGGACCTGCAGACAAAGAATGTGGTTGTCTCAAAAAGGCTTCTATGCTGGTTGGGGTGAGGGGAGGGCTAGGTGTAACGTGTGCTTATGCCAAAAAAACACAAACATTTGAAAATAAGAGTTTATATAATTGTGATACACACCACGTAGTCTATGCAATTTGTTGCACTATGTGTGATACATATTACATAGACAATTAGAAATTTAAAAACACGCATTTCAAAATGTTGAGAGCTCCAGACATTTACATGTTTTGGCCTCGAAAAGGTAACAAATCAGGGAGAGGTGAGGACTGGAGATATACAATATGCTGGAGAGAGGCATATTGGATTTTGGAGTTAGACACACAAATGCCAAGTCAATTTAACTATAGGAATGATTTAATGTATTTTTATTGAATAAGGCCAATTAACCCTGTAATATTACATTCCTCTGGCTTTGATTTGATAGTTTGTTTATATATTACCTATGTATATACCTTACTTACCCAGCGTATACCAGATAGGTTCATTGTTTTGATTTTAATAGATGTTATGCAAGTAGTAACATGATATGACCAAGAACCGACATCGAGTTGGAAATGCATACGTGGTAGACCTTTTATCTGTATGCTGTTCCATAAGTTGTTTTTAACCAGTTCTAAATAAAGAAGTACTGGACTTATCGAAACTCCAGATTATCTAATCTTTATTCCTTTATTTGTGTTTTAGCAGCAGCACAGGAGCTTCTTTATGCTTCTAACTGACACACTTTAACCCTTTAGAGCCCTGTAGCCTTATGCTCCGCTGTTAAAACCCCTCTATTACAATATCACTTTAAGGGTATGTTCACACTGCGTTTTTGGATACGATTTCGGGTCCGTGTTGGGTCCGAAAATCACATCCAAAAACGCAGCATCGATCAAGTCCAACTCGGATCCCACACGCAGCTGCGTGTCTGAATCTGTGTTGGATGCAGCAGGATCACACCCTATACTTTATTATAGGGCTCCTGCTCCGTCTTTCAGACCAAGAATTGACATGTCAGCTCTTAGAACGGATCCGACAGACGCAATGTAAACACGCATCAGTGATCACTCCTGTGAACGGCGATACGTGTTTTACATTGCGAGCAGTGTAAAATCACACTGCTCATTGTTAGATGAACAATTGACATGTCACTTCTCTCCCCGGGCGTACGATACGATTGTATTATATGCCCAGGGAGACGAGGCGTAACTCATAGTTCTCTATGAGAGCAATGAATTACCGTAATTGCGCATTTCGCCGCATATAAAGCGCAAATATGTGATGAAATGTGCACCACAATTATGCCGTGTGAACATACCCTTAAGCACTGTTTGTATTCCTTATAGTATCTGGGATAGGTTTTCTTGGGATGTTTGGATTGCATGATATGTGTAGAGATTGCTGTGCTCCAATATGAAAGTTGTTGCAGTTGATAGAAAAGGTAAAACTATAAGTATGTTCACATAGCGTATATTCACTTTGTATTGTCACAGATTTTTCAAAGTTTAGGAAGTGGATTAGCCAAATACACAAAAATTTTGTACAATGGCATCATGATACAATATTTTCAGCATATAATGGTCTTTCCTGGGACGCTGTATCTTGAAGCCACACAACATACAATGTCACAGACACTGCTGATCTGCAGCTCATGTGATTGATGGAAGAGCCGACAAATTATTATGAGCATTTTACTTGTAAATCCTCTGTATTAGTGAGGTGTATACAGTGATTGGTGGTTTAGTAGCACCACTCTACAGTACAGTGTGGTACTACATGTTCTATACTGCTCCTACATGTGTCAGACTCCTTTGGGCACCAGGTTAGGGCCCAATTTTACATTTTCTGTTACATTGTATATAAAGTACATGACCCAAAGAAGCTCTTATTCTCATTGTAGAAAGTGACTTCCAGCTTCCAACAGCTCTTTCTATTTATAAGGGCATTTTACACAACTTCAGAATCCACAGCAGGCTTGTTGTCCACACTGCCAACCTACAAGCACTTCCACCACATCTTAACACGGCCACAATACAGGTAAAAAAAAATGTAAAATATCTCCGTCGCCTTGCAGCTGCTTCGCTTGGCTTCACCCTTATATGTATTGGGCTTTGTGTGCAGCTGACCTGGTGATGGGACCACTGAACACTGAAGTAATATACGCCGTAACCTATGTTGGTGAAAAGATCACTTATGAAGCTTGGGTACTTGGCAGCCCCTTCCTGAAAATGTCTGTGTCCTCCAGTAATTGTGGTTGTAATCAGCTGATACACGCCCTCTGCTCCAGATAATGAATTCCTCTTTCTATGTTCCTAAGCAGATAACAATTAACAGACTGTGACGTTCTGCTGACAGTTGCTATAAACACACTTTTACCATTACCGGAAGAACAAATACCATCCATTTACTATGTGTATATACAGTAATTGTTAAAATATTGTGTAGGACTCATGCTGCTAAAACAGGTCTAACCGTTTAAATGGCTGGATTAAAGCACAAGATAAAATGTGGAGCCCCCTTAAATTCAAGTCCCTTTTGCCAATAGACCATTAACCATTAGATTTTTTTAAGGGATTTTTTGCTTTCCGGCTTCTCTAATAAAAGTTATGTTTTATGGTGTAATGTTGCGGGCGTAGACCCATTGTGCCACTGGCAGGGCTTACCATGAAGGGACGTGACTAAGTGACTATCTGGGTCAGAGACACCCATGCAAGGCACCATGGGAACAGAGATGTGGTCAGGCAGTCTGTGGTCAGAGAAGGCAGCACAGGATCATGAAGTGGAGAGAGTAGACAGGTAGGTAATGATGGAAGCAGACAAACAGCACAACACCTATCAGGAACCAGGACAATAAGCCACTGGGAACCAAAGTTCAGGCAAGGTAAGTAGGAAGGAGCTGCCTAATAAACCCACTGGCAGCAGGGGATAGGTTGGGAAACCAAAACACAGCTGGACACTGTGAGGTTAAACTCCTGCAGAGTATGGCCGCGCCTCCCTATAGCCTGGTGGAACCAGAGCAACTAGCAGCAAGGTGTTAGAAGCAAGGAGAAACCAGCAAGCTATTTAGAAGGCCTGGCAGGATGGATAACCGCATTGTAAATGCGGCGAGGTCTGCTGACCAGAGGATTCACTGGCATGGCATATGGCAATCATTTATCAAAACATGAGCAACAGATCCCTTACAGGGGTTTTGCCATCATAGACATTAATGTTATAGTGATTGGATATGCCATCACCTCTGGGACCCGCACCTATCTCTGTGCAAGCGTGGACCCCCTCCATTCATTTCAATTAGTGTTCTAAGTACAGCTAAATGCAACCGCTCGGGTGTACTAAAAACAAACTATCGAATTGAATGGAGAGAGGCCTTGTTTGCACAGTCGCTTTTCCATTCAGAGGTGGGACGGGACCTATTTCACATTGATGGCATATACTATTGATATGCCATCCAGGACTATGATGGCAAAACCCCTTTAATGGATCTGTTGCTAATGTTTTGATCCTGTAAGTTGTAGCCCCTATGGTGTTCTAACACATTGGATTGAGGTTTGGGGACTTTAGCGGTCAAATTAAGACTTCAAACTCTTTGCCCTATACCTCAAACCAATTTTGAGCAATTTTTGCAGTGTGGCAGGGGCATTGTCTTGCAGGAAGAGACTACTGCCATTAGGAAATGTTGTGGCCATTAAAGGGTGTACTTGGGTTGTTAACAATATCTAGGTAGGTAGTAAATGTCAAGGTAACATTCACATGAATGTCAGGACCAAAGGTTTTCCAGGAAAACATCGCACTGCATCTGCCAACATGCCTTATTCTCATAGCGCACCCATCTGTGCACAACTAATAGAAAACATCATTCATAAAAGCAGACCACTTCCTTCCATTGTTCCATTAGACAGTTTTGGTGCTCATATATTCATTATATGCGCTTTCAGGTTTGGACTGACCAACAGGAGAGCAGGGGAAAACCCCTAGGGTCCCTGAACATGGCAGACCTGGGGCTGCTTTTCAGGGAGGGAGGCAGAAAGCTAGAGGCAGAGTTCCAGAGGCATGTGTAGTGAAGTACAGTGACTGTAGTGAGGGCCCCAACAAACATCTCCACTGGTGGGCCCCAACAAACATTTCCATTGGTGGGCCCCAACAAACATCTCCACTGGTGGGCCCCAACAAACATCTCCACTGGTGAGCCCCAACAAACATCTCCACTGGTGAGCCCCAAGAATCAACTCCAATGGTGGGCCTCAAGAATCAAATCAGTCTGACGCTGGGTGCTTTGGGTGGTGGACAGGGGTCAGCATGGTAACTTTGCAGTAACACAGCCTCAAGTATAGCAATCTGCCATGCACTGTGTATTCTGCCACCTTTTGTTTCATAGTCAGCAGTAGCTTTTTCAGCAATTTGTGCTAGAGTAACATTACTGTGGGATCAGACCAGACAAGTTAACCTTCGACCCCCCCCATGCACATCAATAAGCTAACATCACCCATGACCCTGTCGGCTGGTACATCTATGACCCTGTCGCTGATTCATCCATGACCCTTTCGCTAGTTCACAGGTTGCTTCCCACTAGATCACTCTGATAACTGCTGCATACTGAGATCCACATTTTGCTGTGACCCAGTTGTCTAGCCATCACATCTCATATATACACACACAACTCACAAAAAGTTAGGGATATTTGGCTTTCAGGTGAGATTGATAAAAAATGTAAAAATTTACCGCTACAGTGATATTTTATACTGAAAGTTGGCCATTTAAGTTGTAGCATGCAATGTTGATTTTCTCATCTCAAACAATTTAATGAAACAAAAGCCAACAACAGTGGAGGGTATACACCATCAAAAAATGTCAATGTTCATGTGGCCTTGAGCATCAATTACAGCTTGACAACAACGTTTCATGCTGTTCACAAGTTGAGTTACTGACTGCTGAGGCATGGCATCCCACTCTTCTTGAAGGGGACCCCTCAGGTCATTGAGGGTCACGAGAACAGAGTTATGAAATTCCACACAGTGATTTAGCTGATCCCACAAGTTTTCTAGGCTTCAGGCCTGGAGAAAATGCAGGCCATTCCATTTGTGGTACCCAGTCAGCAACAACTGTTCCCTAATGATGTGACCTTGATGAGCTGGAGCATTGTCGTCCATGAAGATGAGCCCTGTATTGTTCATGCAGAGTCACAATGACGGGATTAATGAGGTTATTCAATTAGTAGAGGCTTGTCTCTGTATCATTCACAAAGAGTAGGGCAGTTCTGTATCGTCTAGACACACCTGCCCACACTTTAACACCCTCACCACCAAAGGCTCGTCTGGTGACAATAGTGGATGATGCATAGCGCTCTCCTTGACGTCTCCAGCATCATTGGCGGCCATCATTTTTGCTCAGAGTGAATTGACTTTCATTACTGAACAGCACTGCGCACCACTGGTCCCTTGCCCAGCGTAGATACTCTCTGGCCCATGCAAGACGATGATGCCTGTGCCAGGTGTTGTGGTCAGGTACCTTTGCTGGTCGTGTAGCACGCAGAACACGCTGATTTAAACAGTTTTGAAAGGTCTGACTCATCTCAGGTTAAGAGATGGACTCATTTAGTGCATTTAAAACAATTTTCAAGAAATGCTATGATCATTCTGAAATTTCAGCCAAAATCCAACTATCACTTACTTTTTATGAGTAGTGTATAAACAGTGGGTGAAATAAGTATTGAACACATTACACATTTTCTAAGCAAATATATACATTAAAGGTGCTATTGACATAAAATTCTCACTAGATGTCGGCTATAACCCATCCAATCCACACAGACAAAGAAATCAAACCATAGATGTCCAAAAGTCATGTGTAATAACATGAAATGACACAGAGAAAAAGTATTGAACAAATAAAGAAAGAGAGGTGTAAAAAGCCATAGAAAGTCACGACACCAGCTGCAATCCATCAGTTATTAGAAAGCAATCCTGACACTTAGTGAAAAATTATATCAGCTGGTTCAGCTGTGTCACAGGTGTCTCATTACCAAGGTGCCACACAAGAACCATCTTATGATGGGTAAAACCTTTTTGTTGAAAAACTTACTGATGGCATTGGTTACAGAATAATTTCTAATTACTGGAGGTTTCAGTGAGCACCGTTGGGGCCATAATCCAGAATAATTATAATTTCACCATAAACCCAGCCACGAACAGGTGCTCCCTGCAAGATTTCAGAGGAGTGAAAAGAATTACGAGAAGAGTTGTCCAAGAGCCAAATAACACTTGTGGCGCGCAACAGAAAGACCAGGAATCAGCAGGTACAATTGTTTCAAAGAAAAAAATAATGCGCTAAACCTCCCTTGCCTGTATGCATGCTCACCACACAACACTCCATTAATGAACAAAAAACATATCAACATTTAAACAAGCCTGTGAAATACTGGGAGAATATGAGACCAAAACTGAACTCTTTGGATGCCATAATACACACCATGTTTGTAGCCCAAAAAGCACTGCATATCACCCCAAAAACACCATACCAACAGTGAAGTTTGGAGGTGGGAATATCATGGTGTGGGTCTGATTTTCAGCATACAGCATTGGCAAACTTTATATTATTGAAGGAAGAATGAATGGATGAATGTACCAAAACATTTTTGCTAAAAAAAAATCTGCTGCCATCGACCAGAATGATGAAAATTAACAAGGGTGGGCATTTCAGCAAGATAATTACCCCAAACACACGGCCGGGGAAACTCTAAATTGGTTTCAGGGAAAAAAAATAAAAGCTGCTAGAATGGCCCAGCCAATCACCTGACCTGAATCCAATAGAAAATCTATGGAAGGAAAAAAAACCTCACAGATGGAACCCACAAAACCTTCAGGAGTGTTTGTATGAGAATCGGCCAAAATCCCACCTTAGCAATGTGAGCGTCTAGTTTCTCCATACAGGAGGCATCTTGAAGCTTTCATCACCAGCAAAGGCTTGTGTATGAAGTATTAAATAAATTTCAGTAAGCGTGTTCAATACTTTCTCCCTGTGTCATTTCTCATTATTACACTTATTTTTTATGGACATCGATGGTTTGATTTCTTTGCCTGTGTGAATTGCATGGTTGTTACTGACATCTGGTGAAAATTTCATGTCAATAGCACCTTTAGAGGTATATTTGGTTATAAAATTGGTGACGTGTTTAACCCCTTAACGACCTAGGACGTATGCATAGGTCCAGGTGGTTTGGGGGTTCATGCACATGGAAGTATGCATACGTCCTGAGGATCGCGCGAACTGTAAAGCAGCGATCGCTGTGGTATGTCAGCTGTATATTACAGCTGACATCCTGCAGCATCGGCCCCGGACGGACATCACTACGGAGGAGGGGGGGGGCGATTAACCCCTTAATTATCGCGACCGAGTCCTGACAGACAACCCGGAAGGCATAGAATGCCTTCCGAACTGTCTGTGACGTCACCATGCCCGGCCGTGCCCTGTGGGCATGTCCGGGCATCGTGACTGACAGTTGTCATAGAAACCAGTACACAGCAGTAAGCTATGTCTTGGATTCTATATGAATGAGCGATCTGCAGATCACTCATTCAAATCCCCTAGGGGGAAAAGTGAAAGTAAAAAAAGTGAAAAACAAGTAAAACACAAACACGAAAAAGAAAAAAAAAAACACGTACACTGCCCTTTTCTCCTTTACAAACGCCAATCTCCCCAAAAACGATAAAAATAAATGACCCATATTTGGTATCACCAAATGTGTAATGTGTGTAATGACCTACCCTATAAATCTGTCATGTTAATTAACCCGTACGGTGAATGCCGTAAAAAAAAAAAAAAAAAAAACAATCAGAGAATTAAGATTTTTGTTCATCCAGCAGCACATAAAGTAAAATACAAAGCGATCAAAAACTCCTATAAACACCAAAGTTGTACTAGTTAAAACGTCAGTTCATCCCGTAAAAAAAAAGTTCTTACATGTCTCTGTATATGGAAATAGAAAAGTTATGGCTCTCAGAAGATAGCGATGCATAAATATTATTTTACTCACTAAAACAGTGCTTCGACATAAAAAACTATATGAATTGGGTATCGTCATAATCGTATCAACCCACAGAGAAAAGCTAACTTATCACGGTTACTGCATGGTGAGCGCTGTTAAAAATAAAAAACACTACTAGGATTGCAGCATATTCGTCACCTTGCCTTCCAAAAAACGGATTTAAAAAACTGATCAAAAAGTCTTGTCCTCCAAAAAATGGTACCAATAAATAAAACAACTCATCCCGCAAAAAACAAGCTCCTGCACAGCTCCGTACACAGAAAAATAAAAAAGGTATGGCTCTCAGACTATGGCGATGCAAAAACGTGTTTTCCTTTTTGAATAAAAGTGTTTTTATTGTGTAAAAGCAGTAAAACATAAAAAAATAACAAATTTGTTATCAATGTAATCGTATTGACCTGCTGAGTAAAGCTAGCATGTCATTTATAACGCACAGTGATGGCTGTAAAAAATAAAAATCACTACTAGGATTGCTGTATTTTGTTCAAAACACCTCACAAAAACCTTAATAAAAAGCGAAAAAAGTGTCTTTAAAAGACAAATAAAAGCATCATTCACCACAAAAAAAAGCCCCTACACAACTCTGCACACAGCAAAATAAAAAAGTTATGGCTGTCAGAATATCACAACATAAAAACACAATTTTTTATAGACATATTTCTATTGTGTATGAGTAATAAAACATAAAAACTATATAAAATGTATATCATTGTAATTGTATCGAACCACATAGTAAAGTTATCCTGTCATTTACACTGCACCGCGAACGCTGTAAAATTGAAACCCCCAAAAAATGGCAGAACTGCGTTTTTTCACCTCATTTTCATGGCCCAATGCTAAAAAAAAAACTATGGAACACCTGTGCGCCCGAAACGCATAATACACCCCTAGATGAGATCTCTGAGGGGTGTTGAATCCAAAATGGGATGACTTCTGGAAGGTTTCACCTGTTGTGGTACTTTGGGGGCTTTGCGACATGGTCCCACCAAAATCTGCGTTCCAAAACGCCAAATAGCGCCCTCTCCCTTATATGCCCTGCCATGCGCCCAAACAGCAGTTTACACCCACATGTAAGGTATTGCCGAACTTGGAAGAAATTGCGTAACAAAATTTGGGATGTTTTTTTTTCCAGGATTTCTTGTAAATATGAAACATTTTAAGCTAAAATTGCAGATTGTTGGAAAAAATTAATTTTAAATTTTCACAGCCTAATTTGTGAATTACCTGTGGAGTCGGTATACTCACTGCACCCCTGGATATATTCCTTACGGGGTGTAGTTTTCAATAAGGGGTCTTTTTAGAGGTGTTTATTAAGTTTTAGCACCTAGGTGTCCTCAAACCTGAAATGGTGCCTAAATAAAATCGTATTGATAATGAGACACCAGAGTCCAGTAGGTGCTCCTCCTATTCTGAGGTTTGTGGTTGAGCCAAATAATGCACAAGGGCCACATATGGGATATCTCTAAAAATGGCAGAATCTGGGGAATTGATATTAAGTTGCCTTTACCTGGTCACATTTACCGTATTGCAGTGAATAATGGATAAATATTGAAAATCTGCAAAAAAAGTGAAATTTTGAAACTTCACCTCCACTTTGCTTTAATTTCTGTGAAATACCTAAAGGGTTAGCAAACTTTCTAAACACTGTTGTAAATACTTTAAGGGGTCGTCTAGTTTCTTAGATGGAGTGATTTATGGGGGTATCTAACATGCAGGCACCTCAAAGCCACGTCAGAACTGGAGTGGTCCCTAAAAAAATTTATATTGCTAATTTCCTTGAAAATGTGAGAAATTACTACTAAGTTTCTAAGCCCCCTAATGTCTTAAAAAAATAAAAAAAAATTTAAAAATGATGCCAACCTATAATGGACATATAGTAGATGCTAGTTATAAACTATTTTGTGGTGAATAATTATCTGTCTTGCACGCAGAAATTTTGGAACTTTCAAAATGACAAATTTTCCAAATTTTTAAGAAATTTTGATATTTTTCACAAGCAAACAAGGATTGTATGGACCAAAATTTCTTATTAACTTAAAGCACAACGTGTCACGAGAAAACAAATCTCTGAATCACATGGACAGGTAGAAGTGTCAAAAAGTTATTCTCATATAAAGTGACACATGCCAGATTTAAAAAATAGGGCTGTGTCATTAAGGCCAAAGCTGGCTGGGTCCTTAATGGGTTAATTCTTAATTCAGCTGCTCTTGTAAACCACAAGAGATATTGCAAATCTGATTGGGACAATCGATTTCTGAGACAATTCTGGTGTTTGACATGCTAGATGACCACCTTCCTATTGGAAAAACTTGCCCTTGATCCAAAACGGTGTCTTTTAAGATGGCAACCATCACCCATTACTTTCTGGGATATTCAGATATGTTATTTTCCCTGGTTTCTGAAATGGAACGACGTCCTGAGACTTTTGACTCATCGTGTGTGTGTGTGTGTGTATATATATATATATATATATATATATATATATATACACAGGGTTGTCATTATAATAGAGAAAAAGAAGGGTGTCCTATGTCTTACATACATTTTTCCATTAAGGAAGTTTAGCAATAAACCCGATTTTACATCTTATCCTGCCAAACCTAGTGAACTTAGTAATACTGTTATCATGACATTATCAATGGTTATCCATATGGTGACATGACACAGCTGTCAGGAGCTGGACTTGAGCACACATGGAGGATGCACTACCTTGACATATTCCAGCAGAAAATGAGCAAATACACAGGTCGTATAATCATCCATGCACCTCCTTTACTAAAATTGCCCTAAATCTGGACCGCACAACATTCGCCAGGTAGAATGGAGTCACATTCATCATAGTAGTGATAAATTACAGGCATCTTAGTAGATATGTTTGACACCCTTTCTTACGCTACAGATTTGCTTACTTTACCTCAATATTTTGTGCCCAAATAAAAGCAAACAGCACTTAGAAATCTGGAACATTTTGCCACTTCACTTGGCCCCTTTTTAGACAACTTTTATACAATCTAGTGAGGCTTTGGTTCATAGCATGTACACAAAATTCTGCACTGATTACCAATAAAATATGGTCTGATTATTCTCTAAGTCCAAATTCTAACCAAAGCTAAATATACTAAAGTACTAACACAAAGTTGTACAGTTCACGTCTTTTATTCAGCATATTCAATAAACATCGACAGTGGAAAGAGTTAAGGGGATTGTACCACTATACACATTTATCAATGTCTGATTGCTGAGGTTTCTACTGCTAGGACCCCTACAGATTGCTAGGTACTGAACAGGTATTATGGGCTGTAGTAACGGAGCCGAGGTCCCAATAATGCTTTTCTATCTTTGTCAGTCTCATAGACTTTGAATGGAGCAGCAGCGCTCATGTTTGGTCACTGCTCTGTTCTAAAGATGGGGGACCCCACTTTAACAATTGGTGGGGGTCCCAACAGTAGAATCCCTAGCGATCAGACATTTATCACCTATCTGGTGGATAAGTGATAAAGGTGTATAGTGGCACCACCCCTTTAAAGAAGTAAATGAACCCATGAATTTAATGACCAGTAGGTCCCCCTTTAACAACAACTTCCTCTAACAAACGTTTCCTGTAGAAGATTTGATAAACGCTAAGGATGCATTTTGGGCCATTTTTCCCTGTAAATGTGTTTCAGTTCATCTGGATTTCTGGGATCCCTTGTGTGCATAGTCCTGTTTAGGTCATGTCACAGTATCTCAATAGGGTTAAGTTCAAGACTCAAAACACTATTGAATTCAAAGGGGTTGATTTACGATTGCGCCACAATAGTGGCATTTATGACTTTCACTATAGTTTTATGTGTTTTAGACACTTTTTACCCAACAATTAGAAATGACTTGTCAGTGAAGTTGTGCGGCCTAGCTTAATGGGAGATGGCTTGAGGTGTGACATCGTGCGCCAACATCCTGGTACAGTATATTGGCATAGAGTAAACAAACCAATAGGTGGTTTAAAGTTAGACAAGTGTATAAAGATTGTGATAGATGTGGTGCATTTTTTTACTGCCTTTCTACGATGTTACCGAGGAATAAATGTAATTAGGGGCCCTTATGCAAAATACATTGGTCTTACTGAAAAGTTTGCTGGAGTATGATGCACCAAATATGTTAGGCCTTAAAAAGGGTGTTTCCATCAACGCTCTTCTGTGCTGCAGGTCAGCTTGTACCTTACTACGATGCCGGCCCATTTCCGAAATAAGGAGGCGGATAATTTGCATGTAAATTATAGTAAATGTGTCAGGTTGTGCAAGACCACAACTTTTTTGATTAACATGCCTACATATTTGAAAAGTGGCAAACTCGTTGTAAAAGAGCTCAAAAGTTGCACATTCCTGAGCACATAAGGCCCGCGTAAAATCTTGTGAGTTTCTTATGCCGGAATCCTGGCGTAACTGCCAGACAGAAGACATAACCGGGTCACAAGCAAAGGGTTTCATGCAGTGCGAGTTCGACTTCAAAGTGGAGGGTCAAACAGGTAAGACAATCAGGAACAAGCCTAACGTCATAATACGAGAACAAGAAGCCTAGGACTTCAACCCAAACACTAAAGAGGCACACCAATAATCTGGTAAAGAGGGAGGAGGCCCTATGTAGGGTATGATGACCGGCCATAGGTTGGGAAAACGGGTGGCGTATGCTGGCCCTTTATATCCTGCAGGGTGAGCATGGGTGTGCCCTAGGGAGGAGGAGAAGGAGGACAGGAAGGCTAGCTAGACGCAATGTTTCCAAAGGAACAGGCTGTGCTCCAAACTGTGACACTATTACACAATTTTAGTAAATCTGCCGCATTGTTCCCTTGTTGAGCACAGGTGTCCAGCTTTGGAGGTATCAAAGCAGCCTCTATACATGATGCTCCCTTCAACATCCTTCATACTTAGGATGAAGTTTTGGTGTTAGTGTGCAGTATTTTTTTTGCCTCCAAGCATAACATTGTGCATTTGTGCTAAAAAGAAAAAAAAAAAGAAAAACTTTGTCTAACCATGGATTGATGTACATCCTAGTCTTCTGCAATGCTTTTCTAGCCTTTTCCAGATTCATGTGTCTCTATAACACATCTTGATATGTATTCTATAAGTTGTTTGCTTGAAGGCATGGTTCAAATTAACCATTCTTTTTTGAGAAGGACAGATCCAGATCGGACAGTGACCAGGCTTCGAGTGCCTTTACTTACTGGACAAAGTACCTGTGAAACCCGCACTTCCAGTGTGCTCTTCTAAATTGAAACAACTTCTGCCAAAATAGTTCTAGAAATCCTTAACACTTACCTATTTCTCCTGCACTGTAAATGATTACTCACTGTGCTCATGGAAAGTACAACTGTTTCTGTGTTATTAGTGTAGTTAGACTAAAATAACAATCAACAGAAAAAACACAAAAAAATGGGACATTAATTACTCAAAAATAACAATAATCAGACCACAATTTATAAATTGTTAACATCGAAATCCAGGAAATTACAAACGTTCACTTACTTTTTCCTGTACTTGTATATAAAATATCCTATAACATACCATTTTTGTACACATTCCTGTAATACCACTGTATTGCAGAACAGTGTACAAGCTGTCGCCTCCCCCCAGTGGTCAAGTACATTAGGAAGTACAAGTAAAAGGAAAGAAAAAAAAAAAAAAGGTTTAAAAATATTAATATTAAAAGTTAAATGAAAACCCTCTCTTAGCATTTTGCAAAAAAAAAAAAAAATACACATAATTGGTGCCTCTGCATCCATAAAAGTCTGGTCTATTAAAATATGACTTCATTAATCCGATACAATGATCACCACAGGAAAAGAATTCCCAAAGTTCTCATTACATTACATCCCAAAATGGCACCAGTAAAAACCACACTTCAGCCCACAAATAACGAGCCCTCACTCAGATCCAAAGGAGGGAAAGCAAAAAAGTTATTGGTCGTTAATGGTCGTACTTTTAAAAGTCCCTTAACATTCAGCATTAATTGGTTCTGGGATGACCATTTTATGTTGAGATAACAACTCTCTGGGGAACTGGTAATTGGCTCCAAGGCGACAAAATGTAATACCAACATAATGTAAAATGGAGATTAAGAATGATATGCAGATAACTAATCCAGATAAAGTCCTATTAGACACATTAACTATTATCATATTAAATTTATGAGCGGCCCTTTGATTCCAGGCGCTGTAACATTTCTAGGCGGGTACATTAAATAACATTGGTCAAACACTTACAAAGTGACAATAAGGGACTATCACCTGGTACAGAGGAGGAAAGTATCCCTTCCGCCGAGGGTTACAACTACAGGGAAGGGGGTGCAGAGCGAGAAGGTGAGGGTCATACAATGGTTTTGTGGATGGAGCATGTGTCTACCGGTTAAAAGTTGGTTTATAATGCAATCCTGCAGATGAGAAGGTATTCAGTGTTACGTTTTGAAGCCTGTGAGAAGGGGGAGAGTCTGAGGTGTTGGGCAGTGAGTTTTCCAAAGTGTTGGGAAGCACGTGAGAAGCTCTTGAGATGTATGTGAGGAGTGATTCTCAAAGAGGAGAGCAGAGAGAAGTGTCCGGAGGAGCGGTAGGTATAGCGTGAGGGGAGTAATATAGAGATTAAGGCAGAGATATATGACGGGGAGAGGTTATGGAAGCCTTGTAGGGTCATAGTTGGCTAGCTTGAACTGGATTCGCTGAGCCATGTGTTAGTCCATGAGGGATACGGTGGCCCCCCCAAAAAAAAAAGAAAGGGAAGGCATGGGAGTAACGAGAGAGAGGTGAATCAGACGGAGGCAGCAGAGTTAAGGATGGTTATGGATGGGGAGCGAGGGTTGCTAGCTGGGAGGCCAACAGAGAAGGATGTAGCAGTATACGAGCGGAGAGATGACGAGGGCGAGGACAAGCATTTTGTGCTATTCAGAGTTAAGAGATGAAGCGGAATGACGGAAAAATTTTTTAGGTTGGAGGTGACAGCAAGGAGAGGGTTTGGATTATTCGGTTTGAAGACAATTGGAGTAAAAAGTGTTATCCCAGTGCAGCGGACCTGGTTGCTGGTTAGTAGGGGTATCCATTGACAGTAAAAGAGGATCAGGTGGAGGTGATAGAGTGGGTATGGTGGAGATAATAAATTCAGTTTTCCTCCACGTTTTAGTTTTAGGAGAATGGAAAAGAAGGAGGAACTGGATGAAGACAGTCAGGGATCCAAGAGAGAAGAGAGGTGACATCTGGGCCGGCGAAGTAGATATGGGTGTCATCCAGCATACAGTTGGTATTGAAAGCCGTTGAATCTATAAATCTACCCAGTACCAAGCGTGTAGACATAAAAAGAAAAGAGTAGTGGGCCCCGCAGGACTGACCCCTGGGGCCACCAACAGAGAGAGGCCGGGGGGAGAGGATAGGAGCGAGAGTGAGAAACGCTGAATGTCCGAGATCAAGTGAGGTAAAGTGAGAAATCCAGAGAGGGCCAAGACCCGTGATGCCGAGGGATGTATAGGATGAGTATGAGAAAGTGAATGGTCCCGACAAGTGTCAAAGGCAGAGGAACTTCTAGGAGAGAAGCACAGAGTAGTGGTGTGAGGCTTTGGCATTTGCTAGGTCGTTGGTGACTTTTGTTAGGGGCGTTTCAGTAGAGTGGTGGGGACGGAAGGCCCGTATTGAGCCGGGTTAGCAAGGAGAGAGTGTGGTGGAAGATGGGAGGACCAGTTGAAGATGGACGTTTGCTCATGGAGTTATAGTGGCGAATGGAAGCAGTGGAATGGGCGATAGTTGGGTTCAGTGTGGAGGGGTCCAGAGATAGGTTTTTCTTAGATGGGGGGTGAGTGGTAGCAAGTATAAATGAGGAAGGGAACGATGCCAGAGGTTAATGATAGATTGAAGAGGATTGGTGAGGGCTGGCATGATAACAGCACTAAGTTCAAGGGATAGGGTTGGGCTGGGAGTGGGTCACGACTACAGGGTGGTTGGGCGTACGAGTTTGACATTAAAGAGGAAAAGCTTGTCAGGAGATGACACCGGTAGAGACGCAAGTTAGATAGGGTAATAGTCATAGCAGCTCGAGTAAAGGTGGCTGGTGGGGACACTGCAGGAATAGAGTAAGTCTGAGGGGACTGGCAGGGTGAATCTTTGTCTGAGTATGGGTTGGAGGTGGGACTGTGGACGTAGGAGGAGAGTTGAAGGGTTAAAAAGTTGTCAGGGGTGATGGTACAAGGAAGGATATGAGATGGTGAAGAAGTTCTTGTTTGGCTGAGGTGAGTGCGATTTAATGTTGTACTTTTTCTTTAAATGAGGTAAAGCTCGGTGGAGGGGTTTTCTTCAGCGGGTTGGGGCAACTTTGGAGCTCACCTCAGCGTTGGTGGGGGTTGTTGCCAGGGTCGTTCATTTTGCGGTTCTTTTTGGGTTGGGAGGGCGACAGCACCCAAGAGGGGAAGTGATTGTGTTTTTTGTAAAATGTGGGGCTGCCTTGGTCAGCAAATGGGGGATAGGTAGGAGAGGTGAAAGAGAGTTAGAGAGAGTGCAAGGTTGGGGTTTTTGTAGGTTCCTGGTGGGTGTACTAGATTTGGTCCCGGAGGGGCGGGTGAGTGGGATGGGGGAAAGGGAGCGGTTGTGGTCGAGAAGGAGAAAGAGATTTGAGAGGTTAGATGGGGGGAAAAGGCGGGCAAATTGAGGCCAGTGTGTCCGTCTGTGTGAGTGGTTCCAGGGTCCCGGGGAGGGCCCAAAAGGAAGAGGAGAGTGACAGGATTTGTTAGTATGGAAGGGGGGTGTATCGATTGGGAAATGTTAAAATCTCCCATGAGAATAGGGGGGGGGATGTCGGTGCACAGAAAGTGGAGGACCAAAGCAAAGGGGTCAAGGAAGGTGGGGAGGGCCCCGGGGGGTCGGAACAACACCACTTGGAGGGTTTGAGGGGGGGTAATGCGGAAGAAAAGCACCTCGAAGGAGGGAGGGCGAGGAAAGGTACTGGTGGAATGGAGAGAAAGGAAAGGACAACAGAAGAAGGCCACACCTCCGCCCATAAAATAAAAAGAGCTGCTGGAAGCTGGAAATCACTTTTCTGTGTTGGGACGGGGCTTTTTTGGGTCATGTATTTACACACAAATAAAAACCAAAAAAAAGAAGTTGTGGCCTCACCTTTTTTTGGCCCAAAGGACAGCCCTTGTCCTGATACATTTAACCCCCCTTTAAGACCACCCACCAAGTTTTGAGGCGGATTTCAGGTCGCTCGTCTGCGCGCGTCTTTTGGGATCCTGCAGTGACGGGGTTTGGGCTCCTGGCCCACAGCACGCGAGAAAAAAGCGGGGGGGAGACCCCCGGTCCCGGCGCTTAAAACCCATGGATTTAAAAGTTTAGGGTTAAAGGGCTTTCCCCGATCGGGACTCTAGGGGACCCGACAGAGCCCAGGAACATCTCCCATCAGCCGGGGAAACCCAGAGTACCCCAGGGCTGTCTGTCTAAAGAGGGGCAATCAGGGGAGACGTGTCTGCCCTAATTCTGCTTTGTCAAACTGACACGTTTTAATGCATTAGCATATATAATATGCTAATACATACAAATGGAAAAAAAAAATGAAAAAACAGTTCCCCCTCCATTTTTAAAAAAAAGAAAAAAAAAAAAAATAAGAAAAGTGAATAAAAAAAATACAAAAAAAATAAATATTCAATAAAAAAAGTTGGCATCTTTATACACAAAAGAAAACAAACCAACAATTGGAAATCCACATGACGGAAAACCTTAGAATCAACCTAAAAAAGTTTTTTAATTTTGGAATGTGAATGGGTTAAAACAAAATTATATAAAAAAAAAAAAATTTAAATAAAAAAAAAAAAAAATATTTAAAAAAAGCATTATGCAATAATTCTAATGAATGCGTAGTTTTAGAGTTTTTAAAATTTCAAATCTTATTCATGAGCGGGTTTTAGCCCGCCCCCAAATGCTAGCTCCCCCCCACCGGCAGTTATTGACATGTTTTACTATTCAAATTTAATAGGTTAATAGGTGGGGGGGGCTAGCCTCAGAGGGCGGGGGATGGGAAAAATGATCTTTTCATGATCTTCTGGCTGAAATCTTCATTTGGGGCATTAAATACTCTAAAACTGCGCATCTTAAAAGAAAAAGGGGACACAACGTGGAAACAGCAGGTCTGTCACTAGGTTTTTTCCCCAAGGGGGGATAAACTAGTACAGTTCTCTTTAAGGGGTTTTTAAAAGAAATACAAACTGCAGATGATGTACTGTGAAGGCGTACTAGTCCCGCAATCCCGCACCACCTTTCAATCAGATTTTTTAAAATAAAAAAGTTCAAAATAATTGATAGGGCAGGTTTAAGAAATTGTAAACTTAAACCAAAACTCTGACTCAACATACAATGTCCCAGGAAAGACTATTGTGTGTAGAAAATATTGTATCCTGAGGCCATCGTAACTTGACGGACCACTGCAGTAAAACATTACCTAAACTACAAATTTGGAATTGTACCGACCTGTAAAATACACGTCATTTATACTAAACAGTGAACTCCATAAAATATCAAACCCCTACAAAAAATGGTGCGATTTTATTTTTTCTCATCACACATCACATAGAATTTTTATAGAGGTTTCCAAGTACATTATATGGTATGATCACCATTAAAAAGAACATCTTGATGGATGCACTTACGGACTGGAGTATGAAACCATAGTTTGAGTGTAGGCTATTTAGTTTTTTCAGTGTTGAAAACAGGGATAAAAAAACTACAAATTCCCCAAAGGATAAAAAGGGGAAAAGGTAACCCTAATAAAATGCCCCCCGCATAAGAGAACAAAAACAGAAAAAAACTACAAGAGGAACAATAATGCCTTCAGGCAGAAAAATATTAAAATATAGCTTTAAAAAAAGGAACCCTGCACAAGTGACCTAGCAGTCAAACGGGTAACCACTCCTAAAAGGGCGCCCCCGTGCAGGAACCTAACCTGTAAGTCCCTGCAAAATCCCTAATATGCAGCAATAACCAAAAGCGCAAGAAAAATGCTCAAGAACGATAACACAGAGACTAGAACACAAAAATACACACAGGCACTGAAAACAGTGCAACAGTATAAAGTAAATGCCAAGGTTTCTAATGTCCAAACCAAGTTACAAAGACCTGCACAGCATAGTATATCTAACATGTACCAAACGGGATACATATTCCAAGAAATAATACACATAGTAATGTTAGATACATATAATATTACTAGGCATATGATAATATCACTAGCATACAAACGTTCCAACGCATTTCCCCCATAGATGAAATGAGTTCATCAGGGAACAGACTTAGGGCTACATGTATGAAACGGTTTAGGTCTAAAACTCACTTTTTTGCCCACAGGTTACTATGGGCAAAAAAGTGAGTTATAGACCTAAACCGTTTCATACATGTGGCCCTTAGTGTCAAACAATACCTGCAATATAGTGTCCCGTAAGAAAGAATACTAGAAGAAAAAAAGGCTTACATCCCTTGAAGCGCAATGGTCTCGATAGACACAGGTCCCGATATGATGCAGGGGATCCTGTCAATGATAATAATGCTACCAGATGATCGATAGGCAGCCTGTTGCACTGTTTTCAGTGCCTGTGTGCATTTTTGTATTCCAGTCTCTGTATTATCGTTCTTGAGGCATTTTTCTTGCGCTTATTTGGTTATTCCTGCATATTAGGGATTTTGCAGGGACTTACAGGTTAGAAATCAAACAAAAAAGAGATAAAGCCCTAAAATATAACTTTTAATGATACACACTAAAATCAATATTCGTCTCTCTCAAAAAACATAGAGATGCACATAATACAGAAAGCGAGTGCCTGAATCGCCCTACAGTGGACTGGACACTCCCTAGCCTGACAAAGCAGGATACTCGCCCTGATAAGGACGCTCCCGCCAGGAACCTAACCCTAATCTACAACAATCCCTAAAGTAACATACATCCGTTCGTGTACTGTACTCAACTATGTATTTTGCTGCCGGGGTATATTCATCTGTCTGGGTTGGTAACAATTGTTTTTTATATTTTATAGTAAACTTTACCTGGGGCTGTGCGGCGGCCATCCAAATATGGGTAAGCTATCCTATTTTTGATGATCAAGCGGCTGTTTTGTCTATGAAGGTACCCCTGCCCTCATTATGGTTTTGTATGTATGCCTCGTTTTCAGTTATTCCTAATTCTTTATACTGGGGTTGTAGGATACAATTTTGCACCCTAACTGGCGACACTGATTGCATTTCAAGTTGTGTTGTTAAGTAGTGGCTATATTGTGAGTCTTATAACCACTCCTTTTTTCCCTATACCTTTGGTCTTCTTTCCTCTTGACAGTCCCCTGAGGTGATCCGAAAGATAAATAAGAGGCTGGTCGAAACATGTCGGGACTAGGCTGGAGGTTACTTTAGGGATTGTTGTAGATTAGGGTTAGATTCCTGGCGGGAGCGTGCTTATCAGGGCGAGTATCCTGCTTTGTCAGGCTAGGAGGTCCACAACTGTAGGGCGATTCAGGCACTCGCTTCTGTATTTGTATTATGTGCATCTCTATGTTTTTTGAGAGAGAGAATATGATTTTAGTGTGTATCATTAAAAGTTATATTTTAGGGCTTTATCTCTTTTTTGTTTGATTTCTTCTGTTGGTCGAGAGATTGTGTCTAAGACAAGGATATCTATTGTCTATAATTGTTTTATTGACTTACAGGTTAGGTTCTTGCACGGGGTCGCCCTTTTAGGGGCGGTTACCCAGTTTGTGTGCTAGGTCACTTGTGCAGGGTTTAGTAGGGACTTCATAGGTTCCCTTTTTAGGTATAGTAATAAAAGTTAAACGCATAAATCATTCCGAGATGGAATAGACTTTTGCTTCCAGAACCTAGCAATTAAACGCTTAGCTGCTGTTAGGATACATAGGAACAGTCGACCAATCTTGTGCCCTAAAAGATAAGGAACATACAATATGTAGGTCTGTGGAGTTAATGGAATCCTAACCTGTGTTAATTCAACAACCAGCCCTTGAACCTGTTTTCAAAAGGATTTAATGAGATTACAATTCCCACAGATATGTTGAAGAGTAGCATCCAACACATCACACCTCCAACATCTATTCGGGATATCTTTATGCAGTGTATGTAGCAGAGCAGGAGTGTGGTACCAAAACATCAATATTTTATACTGGTTTTCCTTGTGTTAAACTGACATAAAAGATGGCAAAGCTTGTCTCCAAATTTTCTGCCAAGTTTCCTGCAGCTGTGGAGAGCCCATATATTTTCCCATTCAGTTATGTGTGCAGTAATCAATGGGGAATCTGAGGGTATGCAGGTTACCATAGAAACCTGTGTGCCCTCAGAGAGCTGATAAAATATCTCCATCTCATGACTAATGTAAAATCTAATGACCAATGTATTTAGAAAAAGTCTTCATTTAACTGTCCCTTTATGTTAAAAACTAATTGTCAGCGGCTGCAGCGTAGGGGTGCCTGGATGAAAGATAACAGAAGACCGGCAGAGGATGGCGCATTGCTGCATCCAAGTGAAGGGGAAAGGGGAGTATACGTTTTTGTTATTTTCATAAAGCAGCAGTATGCTATTTAAAAAATTTAATTATCTGGATAAGCCCTTTAAGATGTGGTGAAATCCACGTATAAAACAAGTAAAGTACACAGCAAGGCTGTCCCTTTTATTTCTACTGCGTTTTACACAGCATATTTTTCACCAGGTCACTATAGCCTAATTCTTTGTGAAACAGAAATGCTATGGAATTTACTTGTGTATATGCGCAGGTAAAATGTGCAGAGTGTGATCCACCTGCCTGATACTGTTCTGCTCTGCACAGATATTCCAAATCTTATCCACAAACAGTGGAAATTGACCTGCGGTGCAGATTATAAAATTCCAGGGCATGTCAATAACTGTTGTTGATTAAGTGTAGATCTCTTGAATATTTTTCTCATTTGATTTAATGGGGAAAAGAAAATCTGCAATTATGTGTCCTGTTACTGCTGGAGCCTGCCATAAATGTCTGATAAATTTGGGGTTTACCTCTAGGAACTGCTCCTTTCTCTAAAACGGTGATCCCTAGAGCCCAGTGTTATCTGCTCAGATGGCCGCTGGCCAAAGTATCAAAGTTTGGCCCGAACAAAGAGGTGGCTAGGATTTTAGAAGTGCTCAAACCTTCTGTGATATGCTGTTTTCGTAACTGCCATTCACTTCTATAGCAATGGATAGGTCATAAAGACTCAGATGACAATTACACTAAAAGAGGTTATACCATGATAGAAAATGATGGCATATAACCAATATATGCCATGATTTTCTAAAAGGTGCAGGTCCCACCTCTGGGACCCACACCTATCTCGGGAATGGGCCCCGAAAGTCACAACACAGAGTAGAGAGCTGGTCGTGCTTGCGCGGTTAGGCCGTGTTCACACGGCTTATTCACGGCGGATTTGTGCGCCGTATTGAGCGCACAAATCCGCCGTGAATACGGGGCGGGACGGGGGGAGGGCCGGAGCGCGGAGGGGGCGCCGCTCCCGGCCCCATAGAAAATGCATTGTTTTACGGCGCGTCCGCGCCGTAAATAATGTGCATGTCACTTTCTCCCCCCCGCGGCGGATTTGCCGAGCGGGGAGGAGCGACGGAATCCACTGTTCTCTATGAGAGCAGTGGATTACCGTAATGACTCCGACGGATTGGCGCCGTATTGAAGCGCAAATCCGGCGCGGAATACGGCGCCAATCCGTCGGCAAATAAGCCGTGTGAACGGGCCCTTACACTCCATTCTGTTCTATGGGAGTTCAGTACATCCGGGCAGTGTGTTCAGCTCTGCTTGGAACTCTCATAGAACAGAATGGAGAGCTGTGCGGAAGCACGACCGACTCTCCAGTGTGTGCTGTGACTTTCAGGGGCCTGTTCCTGAGATAGGTGCAGGTCCCAGAGGTATTATGCCATCATTTTTCTATCGTGCTAAACCCCTTTAAATATTGTAGCAAATGGTGAGGACCATGGGTGGCACAAGCTCTCTTACAGGGGTTTTCTCACTAGCCTGTGTCTGTGAGTCACAAGCAGTTTTACATCAGTCAGGCTGTGGGTGGTTCTACAGCAGTGATTAGCATATCTACTGTCTCTATAAGTAGCTGAGCTGTTATCTATTCAGTAAACACAAGGTACAAGTGCTTTGAGTTTTGAAAACAATGGCTTACCTGTAATTTTGTTAGAGATAATTAGTTTGCTCTGGAGCTCAGTCTTTCCATGGGGGTGCCACCTCTCCTCTAATCCGATAACAGAGTTATGGCCTGGTAAAACAGGTTACTATAGAAATCTGTTTCAACTCAGAGCACTTAAAAAATCTCTTATCTCATGACTAAATTAAAATCTATCAACCAATGTTTTTAGAAAAACCCCTTCATTTAACTGTCCCTTTGTGTTGAAAGCTAATCTTTGTAGTGAGAAAACCTCTTAAAAGGGAACCTGTCACATCGGACACGCTACCTGCTTTGCTAGTGGCATGCTATAGAGCAGGAAAAGATGAGCAGATTGATATCTTGCTCTGTGCGGAAAGATTCAGAAGAATTTGTATTTTGTTCAATGAAATCCCTATTTATTCTGGGTTACGGAGTCCAGTAGGCGGTCCCATCAGTGATAACACCGTCCACTGGACTCCTAACCCAGAGTAAGCAGGATAAAATACTCAATACTGTACTTAAGTTCTACTCAGTCTTTCCCCACAGAACAACATATCAATCTGTTCACCTCTTGCTGCTCTAAAACATGCTGCCAGCAGAATGTGACAGGTTTCATTTAAGCCTAAGGCATGGATTTTAAAATGTGCCCCTGATCAGCTTTAGGCAGAGTTGTGCCTTGCTTTTATGTCTCATTCAACTTATAACCTGCATGTTTGGTTCAGCATGCATGTTAAGTCTGTGATTGTGATACATACAGTATTAGTCCAATAAAGCTGGAGACAAAAATTAAAGGCAGCTGCGATGCAGTTGCCTTGTTCATATGCCTGCTTCACCTCCCTGTCATAAGTCATGAGCATTGAGATTTTGCTTGTATAATCAGCTAACAGAGGATTGTCTATGCCTCTGTTCACACTTTGTAATCACATTCAGTGCATGCACTGGTAAAGCTTCTGGAATATCCATAGGGCCGGTAATTACTAAAAGAAGGTCCCTTTGGCACATGTCTTTTATGTATATGTTGGCATACCTCTTTAATTATTAAATAGACAACACATTTTGCTTTACTTTCCATTACAGAGAGATATGATAAAAAACATATCCCAAATAGGAGGTGTATTTATTACACTGGGACAGTAATGCCAACGTATGTGAGTGTATGCCCACAGCAAAACAACCCCACAACATGATGCAGCCACCCCCATGTTTCACAGTTGGGATGGTGTTCTTAGGTTTCCAAGCTTCTCCCTTTTTCCTCTAAATGTAATGATGGTCATTATGGCCAAACAGTTCAATTTTAGTTTCATCAGACCACAGGAGATGTCTCCAAAATGTAGGACTTTTGCAAACATTAATCTGGATTTTATACATTTCTTTTGGAGTAATTGCTTCTTCCTGGCAGAGTGGCCTTTCAGCCCATGTTGATACAGTACTCGTTTCACTGTGGATAATGACACAATTCTATCAGCTTCCACCAGCACCTTCACAAGGTCTTTTGCTTTTGTTCTTGGGTTGATATGCACAAGTCAGACCAAAGCATGTTCATCTCTGAGAGACAAAACCTGTCTCCTTACTGAGCGATATGATATCTAAACAGATGAATGAGGCACTTTCAGGTATCTGGAAATTGCACCCAACAATGATCCAGACTTGTGCAAGTCCACAATTCTCTTCCTGATACCTTTGCTGATTTCTTTAGAATTTCCCATGAGTTTACACACAAAAGAAGTGTGTTTCTGGTGTGAATTAAAATACATCCACATGTATGTCTCTAATTAACTCAGATTCTGCCAATAAACCTATTAGAAGCTTCCAAAGACAAGACATCATCATATGGGCTGTCCCACATTGTTTAAAGGCATAGTAATCCTAGTGTATGTAAACTTTAGACTTTCCAGAAAGTAATAAAAATGCCTTCAAAATTATCTCATTATTCTGGCATTTGGCAAACATGCATATGTGTCTTTTTATATAGTGTATGTAAACTTATGGTTTCAACTGTACATCTTTTACTACTCGAAAGCATAGGCCAAAAGGACACACTACGGCTACTTAACCTAACGGACATGGTAGGCTTTCTGCTATACATGCCGAGTAACTAACCTAAGGTGGATAGAAGTGTACTACACATAATATAAGAAGTGTCACATCTGCACAGGTTTTCAGCAGTGTTGCGCTTCAGATTAAAGTAGGGCCAGTTCGGCTTGATCCAAATTTTGGCACTTAATCACATACACTTCCTTTTCGTGTCTGGAAAAAATCTGGTGATTGGTCGCACAATTTTTCCACCATCGCTGTCAAAATTCAGATCAGGCCAAACCAGCCCGACCAGAATCCAAAGCACAACACTAGCTTTGAGCCACTAGATATAAACCATAATATTCTACTCAGTGAACGCAAACAGAGAGCTTCAATGTTACAGAACATTTCATTTACATAAAGCTGGATTCTAACTGTAATGTGATATATATATATTAATAACACTGGGGAACACTCATTTTGGTGCCTTAAAAGTTGGAACCATTTTTGCGTATGTTTGGGGCGCTGATTCTGAAAATGAAACCTGTTTTCCCCTATCAACTCTAGTTTTGGAAATCTGGCATTGCCCCCTTATGCTGCTGAATATTGTACCAAAAAAATTTTGGAAATTCATGTGAAACAGAAAAGGCATACATTTCAGAACATTAAAAAAAAAAAAAAAACACATGCAAACAAAAACATTAATGTGCAGGAGCAAATTCAATTCTGTTCATCTGCACTACATATAAAGAAATAGATCACAAGAACAATGTAGAAGCATGTAATCAGCATCTCATAAACTAGAGCTACTAGAACAAAATGGACAGACATACAGATGTGAAGTCAGAGGACAGACAGTCAACAGATGTGATGGTAGAGAACATAAAGATGTGTGGACAGCGGAAAGACATACAGATGTGACAGCAGAACAGACATACAGATTAGAGGGCAGGGGACAGACAGTCATAAACAGGTGACAGCAGAGGACAGACATACAAATATGAGGACAAAGACACAGATGTGAGGGCAGAGGACAGATGTACAAATGTGACGGTAAAAGGACAGCCAACAGATTGACGGTAGGAAAAGCCATACAGATGTGACGTAGAGGACAGCCAACAGATGTGACGGAGAGGACAGCCATACAAGTGACGGTAGAGGACAGCCATACAGATGTGAAGGTAGAGGACAGCCATACAGATTGATTTGAGGACAACCATACAGAAAGTGAGTAGAGGACAGCCCCTACAGATGTGACGTAGAGGACAGACATACAGATGTGATGTAGAGGACAGCCATACAGATGTGATGTAGAGGACAGCCATACAGATGTAGAGGACAGCCATACAGATGTGACGGTAGAGGACACAAAACAGATGTTTTACGGGAAGGACAGCCATACAGATGTGATGTAGAGGACAGCCATACAGATGTAGAGGACAGCCTACAGATGTGACAGAAAAGGACACCATACAGATGTGGAGGAAAAGCCATACAGATGTATGTAGAGACACCCATACAGATGTGATGATAGAGGACAGCCATACAGATGTGATGAAAAAGGGCAGCCATACAGATTGAGATAGAGGACAGCCCTACAGAGTAATGAAAGGGCAGCCCTACAGATTTATTAGAGGACAGCCATACAGATGTGATGTAGAGGACAGACATACAGATGTAAGGACAGCCATACAGATGTGATGTAGAGGACAGACATACAGATGTAAGGACAGCCATACAGATGTGATGTAGAGGACAGACATACAGATGTAAGGACAGCCATACAGATGTGATGTAGAGGACAGACATACAGATGTAGAGGACAGCCATACAGATGTGACGTAGAGGACAGCCATACAGATGTGATGTAGAGGACAGCCATACAGATGTACAGGACAGCCATACAGATGTGACGTAGAGGACAGACATACAGATGTGACAGTAGAGGACAGACATACAGATGTGAGGACAGCCATACAGATGTGACAGTAGAGGACAGCCATACAGATGTGAGGACAGCCATACAGATGTGACGGTAGAGGGCAGCCATACAGATGTGACGGTAGAGGGCAGCCATACAGATGTGACGGTAGAGGGCAGCCATACAGATGTGACAGTAGAGGGCAGCCATACAGATGTGACAGTAGAGGACAGACATACAGATGTAAGGACAGCCATACAGATGTGACGTAGAGGACAGCCATACAGATGTGACAGTAGAGGACACACAGTTGTGACAGTAGAGGACATAATATACAGTTGGCAGTAGAGGACACCCATACAGATGTGACAGTAGGGGACAGACATACAGATGTGATGTAGAGCCATACAGCAGTTTGTGACAGTAGAGGACAACAGATGTAGAGGACATCCATAGAGATGTAGAGGACAGCCATACAGATGGGGATGTAGAGGACAGCCATACAGATGTGACGGTAGAGACAGCCATACGATGTGACGGTAGAGGAAAGCCATACAGAGTGTGATTAGGGGACAGCCATACAGATGTGACGGTAGAGGACAGCCATACAGATGTGAGGACAGCCATACAGATGTGACGGTAGAGGACACACAGTTGTGACGGTAGAGGACAGCCATACAGATGTAGAGGACAGCCATACAGATGTAGAGGACAGCCATACAGAGTGACGGTAGAGAAGCCATACAGATGTGACGGTAAAAGGACAGACATAACAGATGTAAAGTAAAGGACAGCCATACAGATGTTACAGTAGAGGACAGCCATACAGATGTGACAGTAGAGGACAGCCATACAGATGTGACAGTAGAGGACAGCCATACAGATGTGAGGGTAGAGGACAGCCATACAGATGTGAGGGTAGAGGACAGCCATACAGATGTGATGGTAGAGGACAGCCATACAGATGTGAGGGCAGAGGACACACAGTTGTGACAGTAGAGGACATATATACAGATGTGACAGTAGAGGACAGCCATACAGATGTGACAGTAGAGGACAGCCATACAGATGTGACAGTAGAGGACATACAGATGTGACAGTAGAGGACAGACATACAGATGTGATGTAGAGGCCATACAGCAGATGTGACAGTAGAGGACATACAGATGTAGAGGACAGCCATACAGATGTAGAGGACAGCCATACAGATGTGAGGGTAGAGGACAGCCATACAGATGTGAGGACAGCCATACAGATGTGACGGTAGAGGACAGCCATACAGATGTGACAGTAGAGGACAGCCATACAGATGTAGAGGACAGACATACAGATGTGAGGACAGCCATACAGATGTGAGGACAGCCATACAGATGTGACAGTAGAGGACAGCCATACAGATGTGACGGTAGAGGACAGCCATACAGATGTAGAGGACAGCCATACAGATGTGATGGTAGAGGACAGCCATACAGATGTGATGGTAGAGGACAGCCATACAGATGTGAGGGCAGAGGACACACAGTTGTGACAGTAGAGGACATATATACAGATGTGACAGTAGAGGACATACAGATGTGACAGTAGAGGACAGACATACAGATGTGATGTAGAGGCCATACAGCAGATGTGACAGTAGAGGACATACAGATGTAGAGGACAGCCATACAGATGTAGAGGACAGCCATACAGATGTGAGGGTAGAGGACAGCCATACAGATGTGAGGGCAGACATACAGATGTGAGGACAGCCATACAGATGTGACAGTAGAGGACAGCCATACAGATGTAGAGGACAGCCATACAGATGTGAGGACAGACATACAGATGTGAGGACAGCCATACAGATGTGACAGTAGAGGACAGCCATACAGATGTGACGGTAGAGGACAGCCATACAGATGTGAGGACAGCCATACAGTTGTGAGGATAGCCATACAGATGTGAGGGTAGAGGACAGCCATACAGATGTGAGGACAGACATACAGATGTGAGGACAGACATACAGATGTGACAGTAGAGGACAGCCATACAGATGTAGAGGACAGCCATACAGATGTGACGGTAGAGGACAGCCATACAGATGTGACGGTAGAGGACAGCCATACAGATGTGAGGGTAGAGGACAGCCATACAGATGTGACGTAGAGGACAGACATACAGATGTGAGGGTAGAGGACAGCCATACAGATGTGACGTAGAGGACAGCCATACAGATGTGACGTAGAGGACAGCCATACAGATGTAGAGGACAGCCATACAGATGTGATGTAGAGGACAGCCATACAGTTTTGAGGACAGCCATACAGTTGTGAGGACAGCCATACAGATGTGAGGGTAGAGGACAGCCATACAGATGTGATGTAGAGGACATACAGATGTGACAGTAGAGGACAGCCATACAGATGTGATGTAGAGGACAGCCATACAGATGTGACAGTAGAGGACAGCCATACAGATGTAGAGGACAGCTGTGATGTAGAGGACAGCCATACAGATGTGATGGTAGAGGACAGCCATACAGATGTGATGTAGAGGACAGCCATACAGATGTAGAGGACAGCCATACAGCTGTGATGTAGAGGACAGCCATACAGATGTAGAGGACAGCTGTGATGTAGAGGACAGCCATACAGATGAGGGGACACCCATACAGTTTGTGTTTGTAGAGGACAGCCATAACAGATGTAGAGGACAGCCATACAGATGTGATGTAGAGGACAGCCATACAGATGTGACGGTAGAGGACAGCCATACAGATGTGACGGTAGAGGACAGCCATACAGATGTAGAGGACAGCCATACAGATGTGACAGTAGAGGACAGCCATACAGATGTAGAGGACAGCCATACAGATGTGACAGTAGAGGACAGCCATACAGATGTAGAGGACAGCCATACAGATGTGATGGTAGAGGACAGCCATACAGATGTAGAGGACAGCCATACAGATGTGAGGGTAGAGGACAGCCATACAGATGAAGAGGACAGCCATACAGATGTAAAAGGAAGCCATACAGATGGTACAGTAGAGGACAGCCATACAGATGTGATGTAGAGGACAGCCATACAGATGTGATGTAGAGGACAGCCATACAGATGTGATGGTAGAGGACAGCCATACAGATGTAGAGGACAGCTGTGATGTAGAGGACAGCCATACAGATGTAGAGGACAGCCATACAGATGTGATTTTAGAGGAAAAGCCATCCAGATGTAGAGGACAGCCATACAGATGTAGTGGACAGCCATACAGTTGTGCTGTAGAGGACAGCCATACCTATGTAGAGGACAGCCATACAGATGTGACCGTAGAGGACAGCCATACAGATGTAGAGGACAGCCATACAGATGTGACAGTAGAGGACAGACATACAGATGTGAGGGTAGAGGACAGCCATACAGATGTGACGTAGAGGACAGCCATACAGATTGACTAAGGACAGCCATACAGATGTAGAGGCCCAGCCATACAGATGTAGAGCAGCCAACAGATGTAAGAGGACAGCCATACAAAATACAGTAAGGACAGACATACAGATGTAGAGGACAGCCATAAGAATGACAGTAGAGGACAGCCATCCCATATGAAAGAGGACAGCTGTATGTAGGGGACAGCATACAGATGTGATGGTAGAGGACAGCCATACAAAAGAGAGGACAGCCATACAGATGTGACGGTAGAGGGACAGCCATACAAAAGAACAGGACAGCCATACAGATGTTACTGTAGAGGACAGCCATACAGATGTAGAGGACAGCCATACAGATGTGACAGTAGAGGACAGCCATACAGATGTAGAGGACAGCCATACAGATGTAGAGGACAGCCATACAGATGTAGAGGACAGCCATACAGATGTGACAGTAGAGGACAGACATACAGATGTAGAGGACAGCCATACAGATGTGACAGTAGAGGACAGCCATACAGATGTAGAGGACAGCTGTGATGTAGAGGACAGCCATACAGATGTGATGGTAGAGGACAGCCATACAGATTTTAGAGGAAAAGCCAATACAATGTGACGGTAGAGGACAGCCATACAGATGTAGAGGACAGCCATACAGATGTGACAGTAGAGGACAGCCATACAGATGTAGAGGACAGCCATACAGATGTGACAGTAGAGGACAGCCATACAGATGTGACGGTAGAGGACAGCCATACAGATGTGATGTAGAGGACAGCCATACAGATGTGACGGTAGAGGACAGCCATACAGATGTGACGGTAGAGGACAGCCATACAGATGTGACGGTAGAGGACAGCCATACAGATGTGACGGTAGAGGACAGCCATACAGATGTGACGGTAGAGGACAGCCATACAGATGTAGAGGACAGCCATACAGATGTAGAGGAAAAGCCTACAGATGAAAGAGGAACAGCCATACAGATGTGATGTAGAGGACAGCCATACAGATGAAGAGGACGCCAACAGATGTGATGTAGGGGAAACCCAACAGATGTAGAGGACAGCCAAAACAGATGTGACAGTAAAAGGACAGCCATACAGAAGTGATGTAGAGGACAGCCATACAGATGTGCCGGTAGAGGACAGCCATACAGACGTGAGGGCAGAGGACAGCCATACAGATGTGACGGTAGAGGACAGCCATACAGATGTAGAGGACAGCCATACAGATGTGACGGTAGAGGACAGCCATACAGATGTGACGGTAGAGGACAGCCATACAGATGTGAGGGAAGAGGACAGCCATACGGATGTGAGGACAGCCATACAGATGTAGAGGACAGCCATACAGATGTGACAGTAGAGGACAGCCATACAGATGTAGAGGACAGCCATACAGATGTGAGGGTAGAGGACAGCCATACAGATGTGATGTAGAGGACAGCCATACAGATGTGACGGTAGAGGACAGCCATACAGATGTGACAGTAGAGGACAGCCATACAGATGTAGAGGACAGCCATACAGATGTAGAGGACAGCCATACAGATGTGATGTAGAGGACAGCCATACAGATGTGAGGACAGCCATACAGATGTGACGGTAGAGGACACACAGTTGTGAGGACAGCCATACGGATGTGATGTAGAGGACACACAGTTGTGAGGACAGCCATACAGATGTGATGTAGAGGACAGCCATACAGATGTAGAGGACAGCCATACAGATGTGAGGACAGCCATACAGATGTGATGTAGAGGACAGCCATACAGATGTGACGGTAGAGGACACACAGTTGTGAGGACAGCCATACAGATGTAGAGGACAGCCATACAGATGTGATGTAGAGGACAGCCATACAGATGTGATGTAGAGGACAGCCATACAGATGTAGAGGACAGCCATACAGATGTGACGGTAGAGGACACACAGTTGTGAGGACAGCCATACAGATGTGAGAGTAGAGGACACACAGTTGTGACAGTAGAGGACAGCCATACAGATGTGATGTAGAGGACAGCCATACAGATGTGACGGTAGAGGACAGCCATACAGATGTGAGGACAGCCATACAGATGTGACGGTAGAGGACACACAGATGTAGAGGACAGCCATACAGATGTGAGGGTAGAGGACAGACATACAGATGTGAGGGTAGAGGACATACAGATGTAGAGGACAGCCAGCCACAGCGGCAGCACTGACCTCGGTGACCACGGTGGAGTGGTACAGGTCCCGGTCGTAGCTCCAGCCGTCCAGGCACTTCTCCTTCTGGATGTCGCTGACATTGACGTCCACCCCCGGGATGAGCCCCAGCGCGGAGTAGTTCTTCAGGGCGTCCAGGCGGTACCTCAGGCACCTGCTCTCCACCTGCTGGCCGTCCCGCTCCTCCCGGGGGATGCTGACATTCCTCCATGCCTGGCTTAGGTTGGCACTGTCGGGCACCAGGCAGCGGTGCTCGGGCACAGCGACCAGGAAGACAGCGGAGAGGCCGGTGACGCCGTTGGGGATGATGCTGGCGCTGAGCAGGAAGAAGATGGTCAGCTGGAAGGGTCCCCAGTCCCCCAGGAAAGAGGTGGCCTCATCATAGTCGCGCATAGCTGGCGCTGCCGGGGGGGAGGCGGGCGCCCGGGCGGAAGAGGAGGAGGGTGAGCCCGAGTGCCTGGACGGGCTATGCCGTGTGCTCGCTGCCTCTACTCATTATACACCCGCCGGGCGGAGGAAGCTCGGGGCGGCCTGTGCGCGGTGACTCCCACAGGGTGACCCTGACCAGTCCCACAGCTGCCGCCCGAGGTCCGCCCTCTGCTGAGGACACCGGGCACCTGTGATGTTATCAGGGCTGAGCACATTGCCGGATGCTGCCGTTCACACGGAGCGATATTACAGTGAGAGCCGGCACTGCCTATTGAGAATGCCACTATCAATACTTGTAACCAGGCGACAATCCACTTCTCATAACCAACACTGGGACGTTTCGGCTCCTCATAGAGGCCTTAATCCGCAGATCTGCTCTAGTGGCCGTCTACAGTGTACGCCGAGAGCCCTCCTGCAGTGTGGGTGATGAGATCGATTTGTTGTGGTTATCAGCAGTATTTACATAATAAAGGATATTGTGCAATGAAAACAAGTGTTGGGGAGTGCTATTAGGTCATCACTATACATGTTACTGAAGGGCAGGGGCGTTGCTAGGGCCCTAAAATATCCGTTTTGCTCAGTAGCACTAGAGTCACACAGCATTTTTCACTCCACATTGTGAACTGCCCCATATATATGTACAGAGATAAAACCGTGTTCCTGTCACTAATTTCCCGCATATTGCACATAGATCCTGTCCATCACCTCAGCAGTCACTGCACAATGAAAATCAGCGCTGATAGTTTTACTTTTTTAAAAGCGCTCACCTGTGTAATACCTTAAAAAATAACATCTTAAAAGTAACCAAATAATACCCCTATACATGGAGCAAATGTACCATACATATGATTGTTACTAAAGAAAATCTCACAAGACCAAGACCCTATAATATTACTACTTAAAGGGGATGTATCGCTTCCTTACTTCGGCTCATTCACACTGCTCTCAGCTTCCCGCTCTGTGAATGCAGGGGCTTTTTCTTCCCTCCCAGCATGGGTGACATCATCCCCCCTTCATGCTGGCCTGAGACCCCTCCCCCCCCCCCCCCCCTCCCCCTCCCTTCCCCCTCCCCTTCCACCTCCCATGTGAGTACACAGATGACTGTGTCTCTCCATTTCATTCTTATTTTATACTAGCTGTATACATACCTCTGGCTGCATTCAATCTAATCTGAGCACTGATCTCCTCTAAACAGCTGGAGATGTATTACGGGATTTCTAAGAACGGCAAAAGATCTGCGTGTTTTGCAGGAGAGTTAGGCACAGGGTCAAAAACTGTCATGTTTTCTCATTGTACAATCTGCTGCAGTCTGTTTCTGCTAGGTGTGGAGACAGAAAAATGCTAAGGCCCCTAACTCTGAGTCATTCTGTACAGAATGTAAATGAGCTCTCAGCTTGTGAATTGCAAGGAGGAGGGATCAGGAGGGATTAGACCCACACTGGATATCAGTGTAAATAAAAACACAAGATTTGGGACACTGTGAGAACAAGGCAGCTTTGCTGATGGCATCCAATTGCCAAAGTTGCTTGTTTTCACTTTCCCCTTATTCTGAAGACCATTTAATGAAACGATAACACCCCTTTAAGTACCAAATAATACTGCCAGATATGACCAAATACTACAGCCACATGTGACTATCAGTCTACACAGGCTCTGCAGACTGTATATTACCTCCATACAGTCACCATATAGTGGTAGATACCAAGGTCGGAAAATGGTGGATTGTTGTACCATCCAATGCAATGAGACGGGTGAAAACCATTCCCAAATACTGCGCAAAAAAAGATTGTAAAAATACTGGTTTTATTGTAATTCAGAATCCAACCAGTATTTGTACATTGCTGTGTGGACGCAGCCTTACTGTGTGTGTGTAAACTGCATATACTCCAAAGCAGGGCCGTCTCTTCCATTGGGCCAGGTAGGCCCTTGCCCGGGGGCCCTCGAGCACAGGGGGCCCTGAGGGCCCGGGGGGCTGCCTGCCCGGCCCAATGGATTCTCTCACCACCGCAGGCCAGATGGACACAGTTTTTCCGCCTGCCTGGCAGCTGCGCTGCGCTTAGTTACTTGTCCCGGACTCCCGGGCTACGCAGGCAGGGCGGTGCGGCTGCAGCGGTCAGAGCTGGGCTTTACAGTTCACACGCAGGCAGGGCGGCGCCGCCCTTTCTTCACTGCGGCCCCCGCCCTGCATGCTCTTTGAACAGTAAGCGCAGGCGCGGCAATTGCTGAGAGCAGGGGCCCTGCGCGGCGGCCCCTGCTATCGTTGTTATGCCGCGCCTGCAGTTTGCTATTCACAGCCCAGGCAGGGCGGCGCCGCCTTCCTTCACTGCGGCGCCCGCCCTGCCTGCGCTGTGAACTGTAAAGCGCAGGCGCGGCACCAGAGGCAGCAAGAACTTCCCGGCGGGCGTCGGTCTTCTCCCTCCCCGCCGGGCGCTGGGAAATTGTAGTTTTAATGCGGGCCGCCCCGCAGCGCGGGGGCCGTACACTGGACTAGTCGCACCCTCATAATTAAATTTTTTTAAAAAAAAAGGTCCCGCCTCCAAAACCCCTTCCTTACAACAGCCCGGGCACCAGCGTCCAGCCACCATTTAGAGGCAGCAGACGGGCACCAGGCCAGCCACAGCACCAGGTTTCACTATGGCCCGAGTTGGGGGGACATGACTTGATGTCACTGTCCCCCAACCTATATGACCATGTCATTGTCTTGTCCCCCCACTCGTTTGGCCATGTCACGTGACATGCCAAATGAGTGGTGAACAGTGGGCATGGACATATGGGTGGGGGACAGTGACATGAACATAAGGGGTGGGGGGACAGTGACATGACTATCATGTAACCTCTGCTTTTTTAAGCCATCCACCCTGACCGTGTCACTGTCCCCAGAGTCTCTCTTATCATATAGTAATGGCTGGGCCACATAGCATTTACTATACGATAAGAGAGACCTGGGGGACGTGACAGGGGTCAGGGTTGGCTGGCTGGCCAAAGCAGGGTTCATACTTAATGTGTGTCCTCCTGGCCCAGGCCGTCCACGACAGCTCCAATTATTAAAATGCTGCGGGTTGGCCTGTGGGCAGGGGTGACCTGACCCTTCCCCCCCCCTTTTTTCCTTCCCCCCACCCGCAGTTCAAGTTATAAAATTTCGCATTTGGGGCCTTGGGCCAAGGATGGCTACATGGCCCTAAGCCCCTCCATCATGTGGGCACCACCTGTGTCCCCCCGGCCCAAATTTTATAAACTTAGGAGCTGTTTTTTTATAAGGAAAAAAAAAAATTTTTAAGACCCCCTATAAATTATTTTGGGGGAATTTTATATTTGGGGAAAAAAAAGAAAATTTTCCCCCTATTTTCCCAAAAAAAATAAACCCAAAGTTTTTCCCCAAAAAAAATTGATGAATTTTTTAAAATAAAAACCCCCCCAAATTTAAAAATTTAAAAAAAATTTTTTAAACCCCAAAGGGAAAAAAAATTTAATTTAAATTTTTTTAAAAATGATATTAAATAGTAAGAACCCAAAATTTAAAAACCCCCCCCCCATTTTTTTTGGGTTTTTTAAAAAGGGGATGTAGCTGCAAAGCAAAGTGTTCCCCCCAAATTTTAAAATGTTTTAGCATATCATTTTGTGTGAACTTATCTTAAAATGTGGAAGCTCTTCTTTAAACTTTTTTGAACTCCAAACTTTTTTGGGGTTTGGGGTTGGATATTTTTTACTTAAGCCCCCTTTTTTAAAATTTTAAAAACGGGTTTTAAAAATGATTTTTTAAAGGACTTGGCATCCCAAAACCCCCTTTATCATATTTGTTATCCCCGCTTTAACTTCCTTATTTGCACAAACCCCCAATTTTTTTTTCCCTTTTTTTTTAAAAATTGAATAAAAAAAAGGGGGGCCCAAAATTTTTCCCCCCCCCCCTTTACCCCATTTTATTTGGGTGCTGCGTGTTGGGTTGGGGGCCTAGTGCACAGTTCTGCCCAGGGGCCCATAATGCTGTTAAGACGGCCCTGCTCCAAAGTACTGTGTGCCAGCTTCATATGCTTTATATTTGTGTGTGTAAACTGCATATACTCCATAGTACTGTGTGCCAACCTCATTTCCTTCATAACTCTATGTATGAGTTGCATATCTCCAAAGTACTTTGTGCCAGCTTTAAAACTGTGTATGAGTTAAAGTATACTCTATAGTGCTGTGTGCCACCCTTACACTTTATAACTGTGTATATGATCTGCATATACCCCATAGTACTGCATGACAACCTCATTTACTTCATAACTGTGTGTATGAACTGCATATACTACATAGTACTATGTCAATCTCATATACTTTATAATTGTGAGTATGAGCTGCATATACTCTATAATACTATGTGCCAGCCTCACCTACTTTATAACTGTGTATGTGAGCTGCATATACTGCATAGCACTGTGTGTCAGCCTCCCATACTTTATAACTGTGTGTATGAACTGCATACTCCATTGTACTGTTTGCCAACCTCATATACTTTATAATTGTGAGTATGAGCTGCATATACTCTATAATACTATGTGCCAGACTCACATACTTTATAACTGTGTATCTGGGCTGCATATGCTCCATTGTACTATGTACCAGCCTTACATACTTATAAACTTTAATGCTGGCCGTGGCTACAGCTGCATTTTTATATCAGGACATTGGACATCTCAAACCCATGGATACATATTTGACATTGCCATCCCTAGCTTTCACCACTTCACTTATTAGCACACTGCACAATCTATATTAGTCGTTCCAATCTCATGTTGCAGTTCTGACAATGCTGTGCCTATGGAACTATTGGCACAGTACTGAATGCTTCGCTCCAGATTGTATAGCTGATACTAAGCTCTATATTTTATAAACACTGGTACATTATGCTTTATAATCTAAATAGTGGGTTACTTTGGTGACCTGGTTTTTCCAGTTTAAAAGGAATCTGTCACATTTAACATGCTATTTGAACTCCTGGTAGAAAGAGATTGATATATGGTTATGTGGGAAATGATTCAGTAGAACTTCTTTTTTATTCATTTAAAACTCTGCTTATTCTGGGTTAAGGAGTCTAGTGGGCATCGTCAGTAAGTACCAGTCTTCTTTATATAAGTGTATATACAGAGATAGTGAATACAACCCTCACATTTTTGTAAACATTGTATCACCGTATATACTCAAGTATAATGTGCTGAAAAATCCCCCCCTCGGCTTATACTCGAGTTACTGTCAGTGCTCGGGCGCTGCGATGGCCTGAACGCTGGCAGGGACAATTCAGCTATATGTGGCTCCTCTGGGAGCGCAGACAGCTGATTGCCGAGTACAGCAGACAGCCTCCGGGCACTTCCGTGGCCCGGGCGCTGTCGGCGATCTCTTCCCCTGTATGCGACTCCTTCGGAGCGCATACAGGAGAAGATACCACTGCGGGGCAGAGAGCGAGCGCTCCGTGCTCCGCAGTGGACTCCAGGCGGCCTCTGACTGGCGGCTGTCCGGAGTTTCCGGCACAGGCAGCGTGTGTCATCACGCTACGTGCGCGGTCTGATGACATCACCCGCCTGTGCCGGCAAGAGGAAGGAGCGGAGCGCCCGGGGGTGGAACGGCGAGGAGGCGGAGCGGCGAGGGACCGAGGTGAGTACTGTACTTGTATTTATTTATTTATTTATTTTTAATAACCTTGCCTATACCTATGGGGACATGACTCTGCCTATAACTACCTATGGCGACATGACTGCCTATAGCTACCTATGGGGCCATGACTGACTATAACAACCTATGAGGACATGACTGCCTATAACTACCTCTGGGGACATGACTCTGCCTATAGCTACCTATAGGGACATGACTCTGCCTATAGCTACCTATGGGGACATGAACCTGCCTATAGCTACTTATGGGGACATGACCCTGCCTATAACTACATATGAGGACATGACCCTGCCTATAGCTACCTATGGGGACATGATCCTGCCTATAACTACCTATGGGGACATAACCCTGCCTATTACTACCTATGGGGACATAACCCTGCCTATAACTACCTATGGGGACATAAACCTGTCTATAACTGTCTATGGGGACATAAACCTGCCTATGGGGGACATTAACCTGCCTACAACTACCTATGGGGGACATATACCTGCCTATGTAATTTTATTGGTATCTATTTTTATTTTTGAAATTTACCAGTAGCCGCTGCCTTTTCCACCCTAGGCTAATACGCGAGTCAATAAGTTTCCCGTTTTTTTGTGGCAAAAGTAGAAGCCTCGGCTTATACTCGGGTCGGCTTATACTCGGGTATATACGGTATATCTTTTCGTGGGACAACACTGAAGATATGACTCTTTGATATAATATAAAGTAGTCAGTGTACAGGTTGTATAAATTTGGTGTAAATTTGGTGTACCCTGAAAAAGGACAAATTATGCCCAAAGTGTTATTATTTTGTGAAGCCCCCATTATTTTCCTGCACTTCCTTAACTCTCTTGGACATGGAGTTCACTAGAGCTTCACAGATTGCCACTAGAATCCCCTTCCACTCCCCCAAGATGATATCGCGGAGCTGGTGGATGTTAGAGACCTTGCGCTCCTCCACCTTCTGTTTCAAGATGCTCCACAGATGCTCAATATGATTTAGGTCTGGAGACATGCTTGGCCAGTCCAACACCTCTACCCTAATTTTCATTCTCAAGGCAGTGGTAGTCTTGAAGGTGTGTTTGGGGTCGTTATCATGTTGCAAAACTGCCCTGTGACCCAGTTTCCGAAGGGAGGGGATTATGTTCTACTTCAGTATGTCACAGTACTTGTTGGAATTCATGGTTCCCTCAATGAACTGTAGCTCCCCACAGATGGCAGCATTCATGCAGCCCCAAACTATGACAATCCCACCACACAGCTTGACTGTAGGCAAGACACACTTGTCTATGTACTCCTTACCTGGTTGCCGCCACATATGCTTGACATCATCTGAACCAAATAAATTTAGGTTGGTCTCATCAGACCACAGGATAGGGAAACAGTAATCTATGACCTTAGGCTATGTCTATACAGGCAGTGGACAAAAAATGGCCAGAAAACCAAATACTAAAAACATTTATAAAACTGAGGGTTTTTTTGTCCACTGCCTGTCAAAAGCAGCTGAAAAATGTAGTTTTTTGGTGTGTTTTTTGGCGCATTTTTGAAGTTTTTTTGAGTGTTTTTGCAGATATGCACAGCATTGTAAAAAAAAATTAAAAACGCTAAAAATGGATGTTTTTCTGTGCAGTAGAGACACAGCCATAGACTCCAACAGTTAATTTTCTGCCCTGCTCAGTCATTTTTGCAACATGTTTAAAAAAAACTACCAGCAGCAAAAACGAGCAGAAAAAAGAAGCACAGTGTAGACAGCAGGACGTTTTTACTATAGAAGTCAATGGGAGCTTTTTTCAGTCGTTCTTTTCAGCGTTTTTAGAAAACGAAAAACGCTGAAAAAACTGACGTTTCTCTGTGCAGTGGAGACATAGCTTTAGTCTGCTTGTCTTCAACAAATTGTTTGCAGGCTTTTTTGTCCATCATATTTAGAAGAGGCTTCCTTCTGGGACGACAGCCATGCAGATCAATTTGATGCGAGGTGCAGTATATGGTCTGAGGTCTGACAGCCTCACCCAGCAGCAATTTCTATCAGCACTGATACATCTATTTTGGAAAGACAATCTCTAAATATGACGCTGAGCATGTGCGCTCAACTTCTTTGTTCGGCGTATGTCGGGCGTATTAAAGCGCAATACACCGCGAAATGCACGCCACAATTACGCCGTGTGAACATACCCTAACGAATCACATGACACCGTGGAGGGAAAATGGCAAATTGGGAACAATTTGTCCATTTTTACTTATGGGTGTACTCACTTTTGTTGCCAGCGGTTTAGACATTGATGGCTTTGTGTTGAGTTATTTTGAGGGCACACCAAATTTACACTGTTATACAAGCTGTACACTGACTACTTTACATTGTATCAGTGTCATATCTTCAGTGTTGTCCCATGAAAAGATATAATACAATATTCACAAAAATGTGATATAGTGTAGTTGTCAGTCACTGAATAACCCAAAATAAGCAGAGATACAAATGAATAAATTACAAGTTCTACTGATTTTTTCCCCAAAAAACAATTTAACAATCTCTTTCTGATCTATAACATGTCATCAGCAGATCAGATACCATGTGGCAGGTTCCCTTTATTAGTATATCCTATTACCCTCACTTAAAAAACTGCACATAGCTCATACTTAAATAGCAGTTCTTGATAGAACTTGTATATATGTGATTGTTCATTTTTTATATTGTACTTTCTTTAGCTATCCCAAGTATTTGGAGACTTATTTAGAGGAAACAGTGATATTATGTCCCATCACAGACCTAGAATTGTATTATAATGTCTAAGACAAGTCAGATTGTGGCATGTAATTTGGGCTTCTGTTATCAAAACTGTCTAACAGAGTATGTTCACACGTTTTTTTTTTGGATACGTTTTCGGATCCGTGTTGGATCCGAAAATCGCATTCCAAAATGCAGCATCGATTGGATCCTCAACGGATCCAACATGTATCCAACAAGCAGCTGCATGTTTGGATGCGTGTTGGATGCAGCAGGATCGCATCCTATAGTTTAAAAAAGGGCTCCTGCTGCGTCTTTCTGACCTGTCAATTCTTGGAACAGATCCGAAAGACACAATGAGACACGCATCGGCGATCACTCGTGTGAATGCCTATGCGTGTTTCATATTAAAAGCAATGTAAATCACACTACTATTTGTTAGCTGCGTGTTTTGGTCCATTTAGGGTCTGACAGACGGATCCAAACACCCAGCTAAAAGCATAAGTTACATGGAGTAAAACATGGCATGTGAGCATGGCCTAAGACTGTTTTTGTTGCCCACAGCAACCAGTCAGAGATCAGCTTTCACTTCTTATACTGCTGTTGAAAAATGAAAGCTGAGCTCTGATTGGTTGCTATGGACGGTTTTACAGCTCACGTCTATCTTGCTTCCTTGTCCTTTAACCCCTTAACGACTGCCAACTGTCTTTTGACAGCGGCCGGTGTGTGTTCTCTGTCTATAGAGGGGGTTTGTGGCTTCCGGCACCGCATCTGCGCTAGGAACAGAGCTGTAGTTAACAGCTACTAAAGCAGTCTCAGTGAATGGCACACCTACCTTCAACCTACCTTACTGGGGCCCACCTTTCATCCACGTACTTGGGAACCATCTATCACCTACCTACATGGGGCCCACCATCACGTAGCTACCTGTGGTCCACCTACTTACCACCTTCCTAACTGGGGCCCACCCATCACCTACCTATAATCTGGGGACCACCTACCCGAGGCCCACCTACCTATCTGGGGCTCACCTTTTACTTACCTACCTGAGGTCCACCTACCTACATGGGGCCCACCTATCACCTACGTACGTGGGGCCCACCTACCACCAACCTTAACCGTGGCCTATCTAGCTACCTAACTGGAGTTTACCTACTGCCTGCTTACCTGTGGCCCACCTATCACCTGCTTTGTACAAAGACAAAAAAGGTTGCTCTGACCCGTTTGGTCTTCACTTGATTCTCAGACAATTATCATGGGGCGTAGACTCTATCCGGAGCACGGAATAAGCTCATGGATTCTCTGGGCAACACAAGCCATGTAAAACAATGAGTGTTCTCCAGCTCCTTATTGAATAAAAATAAAAATTACTTTATTCTAAATCTTTAATATCCATGGCAACCAGCATGAAGTAGCTGATGCGTTTTGGCTATCTAAAACCCTTATTCTTAGCATATCAACAGACATAAATAACTTTATTTATATACATATTGCACACATCCACATGTTAACCCCCCTTTCTCTACCCCCGCCAAAAAAAAAGAAAAGAGAAAATGAGAAAACACTTATAAAAACAGGATTTAACAAACAGAAATATAAACACTTATAAAACACTTATAAAAAAAACTTATAAAAACAGGATTTAACAAACATAAATATAAATATCCGGATTCCAGACAGCTAATAATGGTATAAAAGATCAGTTTTATAATGATCGGCTGGGTCGGCTTCCTATCTGAATTGGGAGCTGACAGGTCTTGCATCTATATTGAGGGAATTTGGTTTTTGCCTAATTGAGTGCTTCCTCAATGACATGGGAGCAGTGGGGAGGCTTAGATAAAGTTCTGAATCCTTAAGTAACAAGAACTGGGGGGGGGGGGGGACTTTTGTCATATTCCTCACAGGCACCATCACAGGTGCGGACACCCTAAAGTGCGAAAACTTAGTTAACACTTCTAAAAAGACCGCATTTTGGAAACTACACCCCCAAAGTAGCAATACAGGTGAAACCTTCCAACTCATTTTGGCTTCAGCACCACTCACTGAACACATCTAGGGGTTTATAGTGCATTTCAGGTCCACAGGTATTCCACAGTTTTTTAGCATAGGTCCCTGAAAATGGAAAAAAACAGCAATTCCATCATTATTTTTCCTTCTTCATTTTTACAGCGTTCACTAAGCGGTATAAATGACATGATAACTTTATAATGCGGGTCAGTAAAATTACAATATTATCAATTTTATATAGTTTTTAATGTCTTGCTACATGAGCACTATAGAAATATGTATAAAATTTGTTTTTTGATGTCGTTCATAACTTTTTTATTTTCATGTAAACTGAGCTGTATAAGGGCTTGTTTTTACCTAATGGGTAAATACACTTCCCTTCAGTCCAGGAGGGGGAAACAGACTTAAAGAGAACCTGTCACATAGATTATGCCCCCCTTGTTGAGGGCAGAACAAGGTAGTGTCAGGCATGCTGTTTCCAGCGCTGTGTCCCTGATTATGTAAGATTGTGTAGTGTTAGTGTATTTAATGCACAAATCTGCAGTTTTCAGCCAGAAGAGTCATTCGAAGAGTCATTCAAAGAGTCATTTTTTTTCAAACCCGGCCATCTGAGGCTAGCCCCGCCCACCTCAACTGATAAACCTATTACTTTGAATAAGTAGAAACATGTGAATAACTGTCAGGGGGCGGGGCTAGCCTCTGGTGGGCTGGCTAACACTCATGAATAAGATTTGAGGGGTAAATGCTCTAAAACTGCAGCATCTTACAGAATAAGGGACACGGCGCTGGGAACAGCAGGTCTGACACTAGCTTGTGCTGTCCTCAGCAAGAAGGGTATAACCTATGTGACAGGTTCCCTTTAAGACTCCATCAAACTATGGTAAGGACCTTTATCACCAAACCTAATGATGGTCTGGGTTTAAAAAAAAAATAAAATCTGGATGATACAGTGAGATATGGAATTCTTAGGAAAACCAAGTTGCATTATGCCTGGAGTAAAGCAACAACAGCATTGTTGAAACATGGGAATCGTATTTCATACATCTTTATTTATATTTAATTAGCATTATATTTCCAAAAAATGAACTTTAGAGTGACACATTACCTTTGTTAGGACAAAGCAGTTTTGATCACCTGTCATCAGTACCTACTCGACCTGGTAAAGAAAGAACATCTCTAAAAGGCGTATCATTGAAAATATACTGTAGCTATTAAGAATGTAGACACTCTGCCTTTTCTGAGAAACCTCTGAAGTCTACTGTGCCCAGATATGGCAGAGCTGTCATGCAGTAACTACTCCACTGAAGTCCAATATACAATACTCACAAAAAGGGAGGGATAATAAAAAGGGATTTTTGGCTTTTGGTTGAAATTTCAGGATGAACAGAGGGGCTCCCCTTATTTTATTGTGCACGAACTATCCATATGTAACATCTGTAACTGCACCTAAGTATTGTTTTATTTCATTATTTATGTATTAAACCTTTCATTTTTTTATATATTCTGCTTTGCTGTAATTATTTCTTTGACCGCCAATCAATCAATCGCTTATATTGTTTCAGTACCTTTTGCACAGCTTGCTGATCTCTAACATGGAGCTTAATGGCAAAAGTCACAAAGGTGTCTGATCACTGATTCGCCCAATACATTTAGGAGATCAATTTGAATTGCGTTTTAAACAGTCCTCCTCATTTTGCTGTTCACATTTTGCCATAATAACATCATAAGACCAAGTTAACACCTTGATCAACAGTACCTTGCCATTGCCAGACTTCAAGCAGGATGCTCTCAGAAGGAAGTGGTCAGTGACTGTTTTCTGGCTATGAGTGCCTTGGTCTCATGATGTCAAAATGTGAACAGTATGATGAGGACTGTTTAAATCCCAATTAAAATTGATCCCCTAAATGTATTGGGTTATTCAGGGATCAAAACACCTGTTTGGAATTTTGCCATTAAGTTCTTTGTTAGAGTTCACAAAGTTGTGCAAAAATACTAAAACATTGAACAGTTGGACATGTGCATTCTAAAGTTAAGAGATGGTCTCATTTAGTTCATTTAAAAAAAAAAAAATCAAGAAATTTTATGTTCACCCTGAAATTTCAACCCAAAGCCAAATATGCCACTTTTTGTGGTGAGGTTTGTATTCAAGTGAGGATGTTATATTAGTTTATTAGGACAGATGATCACTACTTACATTTATAGTTTAGCTGTATTACATTATAAGAACAATATTTTCTACAACAATCATTACCCAGTAACATTTTCTGACATCCTTATTTTGGATTGCTGTAGGTGTTTAGCCTAGGTTGTGTTATGTGTATAATCTGTGTGAAATTGTTTAGGATTTAGCAATGTTTGCTACGTTTAATTGACCTTTGCCCGTGTGTTCCTTATATAAAATATTTTGTTATTATAAAATCCAGGTAGGGATAAAGAAAAAAAAACACATGCAAACAATGGGACATTACTTACTCAAAAAACACTGCAATTTTTGAGGCATATTCACAGCTCAATGTCTGGACTAGACTGAACCCAGCAGCAGGCAGTTCTAGCCTATATGCTACCTGGGAAAAATTAACAGGTGCAGCTAATTGCTGAGAAGTAGCTCACATACCACACTGCTAGGGAAACAATTAGATGATAAAAAACTGCACATTAGTTTAATACCTGTTCACACCAGTATGCAAAAAAGCCACAGTATAATGCATGGGGAGATTGCACAAATGCAAATATACCAATAAAACAACCATTCACATACCCTCAGTGCATGAGGGGGTGGTTGCTGGTACTACAGTTGCATATAAATACGGCAATACAGAAGGGTGCCATAAATACAGATACGTGTGGTGCATCATGCTGGCTTAGGCTATGTCTACACTGCATCAGAGAAAGAACGGCCGCTTTAAGGGCCGTTTTTTCTCTGATGCAGGGCCGCGGCTTTTGTCACGCTGTGTGCAAAAGCCGTGGCCACTTCTCGTTTTCCCGACGCCCCCCCCATACAAGAGCATTGGATGGGAAGAAGGCAAGAAGACGAGAAGCCCCGGCGTATTCTACACCATGTTGTATAATACGCCGCTGCCGAAAGACGGGCAGAGAAAAGACAAGCTGTGTAGACAGCAACTCGTCTTTTCTATTGCCGTCTATGGCACCACACTGACGATCGTAGCTCCGGCACTTTTAAAAAACGAAAAGCGCCGGAGATACAATCGTAATCATGTGCAGTGTGGACATAGCCTTACAAACTATTAGTGACACCCATACTATTAGATTAGGCGGGCTGCCCAGCACTTTCTGGGTGTCCAACACAAAACACAGACACCCTCCGCTCCTCAGTACTGTTGGGCAGATAAAAAATATGACATACTGGAAAAAACTTTAAATATGAGGTATTAGTTGGTACAGGGGCCCCAATACGCAAGCTGGCAACCGGCGTCAACAGTCCTCATGTCTTCCGAGGTCCTTCTGATAACAGTTACCTCTCTCAGGTCCTAAGTGGGCCTGGAAGAGAATCGTCAAGCAATCCTCAGCACAGTGTTATCAGAACTTACAGAGGAGAACTCATAGAGCAAAACTAGGAAGTCATGTACATAAGAGAACTTAAAAAAAATTCTATAAAAAAAACAAGCACCCAATTTTTACCCAAAATTACAAATGATAATCACATATTGCTCATCAACATGTGAAAAAAAAACATTGATGGCAGTGTCCCTTTAATTCCACAACAGGTTGTTTGATAGCAGGGCTGTTTTCAGAGCTGGAGCTGCCATCCACATAAAACCCATTATCAGGAGTAATACACATTTTAAAACTTAGAATTTCAAAATTAACATAATTGCTATTTTTTATAGTAGTCAAAAGGATAAAAACCAAAGGAACATCAGGAATAGGGTATGGTTATCCTGAAGTAACACGTTGTATGTTGCATAGCTTGAACCATATTATAGCCAACAATGTGGTTTCGTTCTGGTAATTGGTGTAGATTCAATTCTATTAATATAAAATCGAACTTTCTGAGTGGATTAGCTGTTACATCTTTATCACTGGTTTTTAGGGTATGTTCACATTGCGTTTGTTAAATATGTTTTTGGGTAAATTTTATGTGCCAAAAACAGACCCCAAAACATATTTAGCAATGTTCAAGTGTGATTTCATTGATTTCAATGTAAAATATGTATCAACACAACACGTGTTTTACATACATTTTTGCATTGCATAAAACAAATGCGTGCAAAGAATTGACATGTCAATTCTTGATCCATTTTGAAAAACCCATGGAAACAATAGGAATACATTTTTGCAGTCCAGAAAACGTATCCAAAAAAATTTTTTTTTTGGGACTTTTACATGCTTTTAACAAAAACTTTTCCCAAAACCGAAATGTAAACATACCCTCAGTTTATTTAGGAGGATGTTTGATGTTTAAAAAGTCAAATGACCCAGCTGTTTTTGCACTATGGTAAAGGAGGGCCAAAGTAAAAAAAAACACCTTTGCTGAGTTTGGGTATAAAAAAAAAAACCCCCGTTTTCAATTTAGGAAATCGGGGATATGGGGGATTTTAGGATCCCTTTAATGTGCCCGGGACAAGTTTTATGTGGTATGGTCCATACTTTCCTTTGGCACCCCATTATCTTTTTTTGCAACTTTAGACAATGTATGGGTTTCCCCCCGACAAAACCTTTGAAACGGGGGGGTACACGCCCGGAAGCTTTTGGTTCGGTAAACTGGTATTTTGAATGTGCTTTGTTGCGTTTTTTCTCGCCATGAGTGTCAAGTTATCTTTGTAAGGGTGACACCAGGGACTGAGAGGGTTAGTCATCGAAAGCAGGGCCGTCCTTTTTGGGGGGGTTTGAACCTGTTAAATCTTTTTTTAAAGTTGATAACGGAACTCAATTTTGGCAGAGACATTTACTTTTCTATCATTTTTCCCGGGAAAATCCAGTGAAAACGGGCCCGACATTATCATGAGAAAAACCCAATTTTACTATCTGCCCATTTGATTTTTTTATCTATATAAATTTTGTGCCTTTTTCCCTGACCCAGAAAAGATGGTTTCCCTTAAATTTTAAATTTTTAAATATTTTTCATTCATTTTGCTTTTTCGTATGGGGTTTCTATAAGGGATTTTTCATTTTTAATAATTATAAAAAAAATTTATTTTTAAAAAGGGGTTCATTTTTTTTTTCTGTGACTTTTTTAAAAACCCTTTTATTTTTGCTTCTTTTTCAAACCTGTGATATTGTCACTATGGCCCCAAAACCTAAAAAAAATTTTTTCCCCAAACCCTGAAAGAGAGGTTCAGCACACCCAAAAAAGCTTTGGGGAAAAAAGGGTTTTAAAAAGTGAGATTTTGAGCGGGGTGAAAGGGGAGTTGCGGTGGGTCTTTTTTATAAGTTTGTTTTTTTTTTAAGGGCCCTGGGGATTTAAGATTGAGAGGGAGAAGTCCTTTAATCCCCCCAGAAAAATACTTGTGTTTATTTACACTGTTTTTTATTTTTTTAAAAATGCCCTTTATTAGGTAACAAAAAAGAAACAAAAAAAATTACAAGTTTTTTGAGGTAAAATTTTGCGGGATTTGCATAAATTTTGGGTTTCAACTTTTAAAAGGTACATTAAACTTACTTATTTTCAAAATTACCCATTTTTTTTTTTCTTTTAAAATTAAAAGAGAACCTAAAAATTTTAAAAAATTTGGTCCGGAGCCTTCGTTTCCGCATTCGTGTTTTTTCCAAAAGATCAAGGGTTTCCTAATCTTTTGGGGCTATTATACTACAAAAAACAATCTATTCAAAGATGAAACTCAAGACTTTGGCCCTTAAAGTTTCTTTACTTTTCCTATATTTTACACGGGTCATTTTCCTAGCCCTCAGCTTTTAGCGTTGGGTTTCTCTGAATGACAAAGCAAACAAAAAAGGAAATAAAATAACAAATTTTTCCAAAGCCAGAAGACTGTTACAACGTTGGGTCAAAACAAAACAAGAACATTTAAAAAACCAAACAAACAAGTGCCCCTTTTCCCCGGGGCCCACCCCCCAACCCCTTTTTGTGTTTCGGGGATCGATCTAGGGCGGCTCCCCTCACCCCGGCACCAAAAAATTTCCCCTTATTCAAACGGGGGCCGGCGCTTTGGTCACCTGCAATATTGTAGATGCCAATTCTTTTTCCCCAAACCCTTTTCTGGACCTATCAAACCCTCTAAGCCCCTTATTTTTCGGAGCCTCCCCAAATCAATATCTGCTTTTGGGGAAAAAAGTAAAAAGGGCTAAACATTCTTTGAGGGTTCTTGTATTCTCTGGGGGAGAAAGGGGGATAAAACGGCCCCAAATTTAAAAAAATTTTTGGGGAAAAGAGTCCCCTTTTCCCCTGGGGCCCTCCCCCCAACCCTTTTTCAGTTTGTAGGACAATTTTTTCCAAAAACATTTTTGGAAAAAGGAGGGCGTTTGACCCTTTGTATCCATGTGTTAAAAAGGGTTTTTAACGCCTGCCGCTGAGAATATATATTAATTTCCGGTTTCCCCGGGTTTAAGGGGGGCCCACCCGGGGTATTTTTACGGGCCGAAAAATGGCCCACAAAGATTTTTTTGGAACAATTTTAAGACAAGTGCGCCTTTTAAATGCATCATTTCGGCCCCCAAAATTTTTGGGAATCACCGGAAAGCCCCCACAAGCAAAAAAATTTTTCCGCTTCCCCCTTGCACCACACCCGGAAAAGCATTTTTTGCTCTCAAAAATCCCCATGCGGTATCCCCCTGACTGGGGTTTTGTACCCCCTTTGGGTAAAATGGAGGGACATCTCCCAGTCCCTTTACTGGAGGGAAAGAATTTTGCGACGTTGGCCCAACCCGCTGCAAGTAGGGTGGTAGCCCCTCCGACTGGGTTTTTTTCCCCCGGCCCATTTCGCAAGTGCCAGGGGTTTGGCCCAAAAAAGCCCTAGGGGTTTGGGGGTTTATAAGTTTTGGGAAATTGGTGGGGAATCAGTCCCTTTTCAGTTGTTTTCTTAGCAAGAGCCTCGTTTTTTGGGGTTTCCATTTTCCGCGTGAAGGGGTTTTTTGAATTCCGGGGGGGCTTTTTTAGGCCAAACCCCCCCCCCCCCGGGACATAAGTATGGAAAAGGGGAGACCCCGCCCCCGGGAACTTCTTTTCTTATTTCCCTCAAAACTGTAAAAACCCCGGGGGCATTTTTGTTTTTAAAATGTATATGGATAGGTTTCCCCCCCCCTTTCCCCCAAACCTGTAGAACCCTTTTTGGTGGATTTTTCCCCTTCGGGAAAATCTGGATTCCCTATCAATGTGCAAGCAGGAGGCCCGGGGGATGTAGTCCAAGGAGCTCCTCATTTTCCCCCAAAGCCCCGCCTTTTTGGGAAAATTTCGAGGGGGTTTTGCTTAACCCTGTTCTGGGATTTGATGAAAGGGGCAGATGTTTTAAAATTTTACTAGTGAGATTTTCCCCTTAAAAGGGGTTGCTCCCCCTTTGGGGTGTTTTGTGTATACTGAAAAATTTTGCACCCAAATCTATTGCCATACGGGAACCAGCGTGGCCCTTTGGGGAACGCTCGGATGTTGGGAAAGTTAAAAAACCCCCGTTGTCCTTGGGTTTTGCTGAAAAAATTTTTAAAGGGAATCCGAGGCCTTTTACCGCCCCAGATAAATGTCGAAATAGCGAAATTCATGCGTATTCATCTTTACGCCTGATATAAAGGGGAAAGGGGATTGTAGGAATAAAATTAGCTTGGGAAATTCCCCAAATTTTAAACCAAGTACCCCCTACCCAAAAGACAGCGGCAGTTCCCTTTCCATCATTTTTGCCTCGTTTCCCAGTGAGGTTAATAGGGTGGATGTTATCTTTATAAAGACTGTAAAAAAAGCCTTGATAGGGGCTCCCCCCAAAAAAGGTATTTTGGCTTACCCCAATTTAAAAAGGGTTAAAGTGGGGCCAGGGAAGGTTTTTCGGGGGGGCCCCCTAAGTACCCAGGGCATTTCGTTTTGTCCATTTTTAACATAATACCTGAAAGGGACCCCATCCCCTGAAACCCCCGCACACCCCCTGCAGGTTTGTCGGGGGTTTCTTCAAAATTTATCATCACATCGTCTGCAAAACCAATTTTACCCAAAGATGGGGGGAATTCACCCAAAGTTTTTCCCATTGATGGCCGAACTGGGTTTTAGATAATAAAAAGAGCAAATCAAGCGCGAGATCAAAGACCCCAAAGGGAGATAGTGGCCCAACCCCTGTCTGGGTACCTCTAAAAATGTCAAAGGGGGGGGTTAGTAATCCATTAATTAGAAGATTATTTAGAGGGAGCCTCTTTGAATTAAGAAATGAAATTTTTTAAAGACGGGGCCCCGAAATTTTTTTTAGCAAGGTAGCGACAGGAAGGGCCCCCAAAACCTTGTTAAAAGGCCCTTTTTTCCGGCATCTGGGTTTAAAAAAAGCTTAAAAGATTTTTCCGAAAAAGGGTCCCGAGGCCCCCCAAACGTCGCCCCCCACCACCGTCCTAATTTTTTTAAACTGCTTGAACCCCTGTAAAAACCCCCTTTCCTGTCCCGGGATGTCTAAAACCCGGGAAAAAAGGCCCGGAGGGGGGAGTCGCCCAAAAATTTTGTTAAAAGCTTTTTAAAACAACATTGAGTAATGCTTTTGGGCGAAAAATTTTTTAAAACCGGGGTGTGTTTCCTTGCCCTTTTTGGGGCAAGATCGTGCACGATTCCGAAAATGCCCCATTGCCCCCTGTTTCCCAGGTTTTATTTTTGCTTTATTTTGGGCCAAAACCAATTTTGGCGTCCCCTTAAAACCGTTAGGAGTTTGTAAAATTCCAACCAAAAAGCCACCCGGGGCCCCGGTGTTTTCTTATTGGCGGTTTCTTTTGGTTTTCCTCACCTCCTCTTCTTGATTGGGCTATCCAAAAAAGGGGCCCTTTGCTTTTCTCACTAAGACCCGGGAGAGTTTGTAGCATCCAGGAAATGAATTTACGGGCCCCAAGTCAGTGGGGGTGCTTTTTTGGATTTTCAAAAAAACCCACGAATATTCTCGAGATCTCTTCTGGCCCCGTTTATTGCGTCACAGGGGTGGGGTCCTTCAAGAACAGCACGGGTTTTTTAGGGGCAAATTTTGGGGCCCCCAAACCCAATTTGGGCCCCAAAACACCACTATCTCGTTTTTCCCCCCCCCCCAAAAGTATCTATTCTGGTTAAGTTTAACCCAACCCAAAATTAGCCGGGATTTTGACAAAAGAGCCCCATTTCTGCTTTGGTTTTCTTTGTAGATTTTTTCGGGCAGCTTTAAAGGGGGGATTAAACCCCAAATTTTCCCCTTTGTGCTGGACGGCAGTGTTTTCTGAAATTTTTTTTAAAATTTGGGTTTAAACCCCTCTCTCTTTTTCCTGCAACAAAATTAAATGATATGCCCCCTCATTCCCCGCTTTTGCAGCACCCCCGGGAAAAAAGGGAAATTTTCCCTATGTGCGCTAGTTATCATCCACGTAGTTAGTCCAGTGGACTTGCAGGAAGGACCTGAATCCTCAGATTGCAGCAAATATTCCCCGGGGAAACGGCGAATCTATTTTGGTTGTGGTGTTGAGGCGAGAAAGCAACGTGGAATGGGGGATGGTCGGGGGATAGCAATGGTTGGACCTTAGAGTCCCAAAACCCCCTTCCCCCAGTTTTTCCCGGGAAAAAAGAAAAAAAATCTTTTCCCTGAAAATTTTTTTGCAACCCCGGGGGAGTAGTATGTGAACTCTTTTGCCCCCCAATTTAGGTGCCCAAAGGGATAAAAAAGCGCATTGTCGTCTGTCAGGCTCAGTATGTCCCACCGCTGGGCAAAGGCGTCCTATTTAAGCCCATCCCAAACAGAGAAGGACATTGGTTGGTTAAAAAAACCCCTTCCCCCGAATTTTTTTCGTCTCCCCCTGGAGCTAGAAAAAAAGTTTAGCTTTTTTCGAAAAATTTGTATTGGATAGATTAGGCGCATATACATTTTTCCAAAGGGGGATGAGGTACCCTGAAACGATATTTTTAGCAAAAAAGTATCTGCCTCCCTTCATCTTTTACCTCTTCCCCTATGAATAATCCAATCCCTTTTGAAAAAAAAGGCCACCCCCTTGAAAATTTTGGAAAAAATATTGGCCATGTGGGGAGGACTCCAAAACCCGGGGCACCGCAGACCCACCTTGTTATCCCCCTTCCCGTGGGTTTCTTTTCCAAAAAAAAATTTTTTCAGGTTTTGAACCGTTTCAAATTTCAAAAGCTCACCTTTTTCCTTTAATAGGAGTGTTGGCCCCTGCCCCATTCCAAGTAATCACCTGATTGGTCCCTCTTCCGAATGACCACTTTCCAAATAAACCCCACCCGTCATGTTAAAACCACTCACACTCCCGTAAGATGTGTTTTTTTTTTCCCAAATTTCCAAAGTCCCCCTTGTCCCCAGCGAGCAACGGGGGACATTTTTTCCCGTGTTTTAGGGGTTTTCCCGGGGTCCCGGAAGCCCCAACCCTTTAAAAATCCATCCCCACCTGTAGGGGCCCGAAACCCGGGGAACAGAGCACTAATTCATCACAATGTTTTTAAAAAAATAACAATGTTTTAAAATTTGGACCCCAAATTTGGGGCCGTGGGAAATTGGGCCGATCACCAGTCTGAGTCAAAAACTGGAATTCCCCAACAAATTTAGTGGGTCACTAGATCCAAAATTTTTCCCTTTGTCTCCCTAAAAAGATCATGACCTTCAAAAACCCCCCCTCAAAGTTGGGAAAACGCCGAACTTGGGCGGGGTTTTTTTAAAAATCAACGGGGCCCTTCCCCCCCCCCCTGCACTTTTAGCTTTCAGGGTACAAAAGCTGAAAGCGTTCGCCTGCTCATGGAGGTGCCTTTCAAACTGGGTGAAAAAGCTTTCTTTTTTGGGCCACATTTCAGAAAATCTTGGGAAAAGCCCGGGGTTTAAAAGCCTTTTACAATAAGGTGTCACGCCTCCTAAAAAAGCCCTCAGCACCTCTCCTTAATTTTTCCCAAATTTAGGGATTTAGCTAAACACCCCCGGGGGGTTTGGCTCCCCATTTCCCCTCCCCCTCCTGTCTCTGGGTCCCAGCCCATTACTCTTTCAATAAAAATACTTGTCTGTGGGAACATCGATATCTAAAAGGGTTTGGGAAAACTTCTCTGTGAAAGGGAAAGGGAATCCCGGGGGTCCCCCTGTAAGGATTTGGGGAAACCCCCAAGCCCGGGATTATTCCTCCTGCCTTTCGTTCTTTCCAAAAATCAACGAAACCGGGGTTTTTAAAATTTGCCCCCCGTTTCCCTTTCCCTGCACAAAATAAAATTGTTCCACATTGGGAAAAGGGGACTTCACAAAAATGTCCCCCCATTGTTTCAAGCTCCACTATTTTTTTCGTGTTAGCTGTAAAACTTTTTAAACCGGAAAAGGATAATAGTATGTAAAAGCCTCAAAACGTTTATTTCCAAACATGGGGGCATCAAATTTTGGGGACCTCTTGGGTATGGCGGCGAGGGTTAATGGTCATTGCCCTGTGGGGTAAACCCGTCGGGCTAGATGGGGATTCCTGGGAAAGAGGCATTCCCCCCCTCCTTTAAAGGGGGGCCCGGAGGGGGGCAAAGGGTTTTTTTAAACACGGCCCCTGGGGAGGTGCCCTGACCATAATTGGGGCCCCTTTGTTTTTGGAGTTTTTGGGGGGCCCCTTTTGGGACGCGCTACTGCCGCCCTGCGGTTTTTGGGGGAAACTTGGGGCCGCGGGGCGAAGACCGTGGGCGTGTTTTTTCTCTTTGGGTTTGGGTTTTTGGATAGATATTTTTTCCATCCCCCATTTTCAGAGGGGCGAAGAGAGCGGGGGGTGTTGATAAGTTTTTCGGGAATCAGGGGAGTATCTTTCAATTTACATATTCAAGTAAAATTTGCTGGGCACCTTTTAACTACCCTCAAAAAATATTTCCTGCAAATGTTTTGAGCTTCAAAAACACCTAGCTAGAAAAAAAAAAAATTAGAAATTTTTCACGTGAAATCCAGCAAACACCGCCAAATTTTTTTTTAGCAAGGATCCCGAAATGCGTTTACCAGCGTTCCCGGGTACTGTTGGTTTTCCCCAAAGGGCACAAAAGTTGGGGGCAGTTAACAGTCTTTAAACTCGTTCCCCTATTGGAGCAATATGGGCGGCCCTTTTGGGGAATGTTTGGAAAAAAGTTTTTTTTCCTTTCAAAGGGGGGTTAAAGGGGTGGGGGTCGACCCCGTTTTAAAATTGGTGCCACCCCCAAGAAATCCCAAAAAGGCGGGCCCCTTTAGAGTTTCCCGCCGTCACTGGGGTTCCAGTGGGGGGGGGGGGGGAGAAAGGCTCCAGCAAAATCCTCCCTCTTAAAGGGACACCGGCCCTGCGGAAAAATTTCCCCCTCCCGCTTTGGGGGATTACCCCCACCACCCAGCAAACCCCCTGGGACAGGCACCGTGCCCTCCTTTTGTCCTGGGGAGGTCTGTGCTGTAGGCCCTCGGGCCAAGAAAAGGGCCCACTGATCCACCGGGCCCCGGTTTCCCCCAGTCCTTGGCCCTGCCAAGGGGCAGAGGGGGTCTCCGTCAGGGCCCTGCCGCCAGCCCCCCACCTCCTCGCTCTCCCGAAGCCTGCCTTTTACCTCGTTTAAAAGCGGTTTTACCCCCGGTCCGGAGTCGGTAAAAAGCCGGGAGCCGGGGCCCCTTTTTCCCCCCGCGCTGTGTGGAACCCGTTTCTTTTGTCCTGCAGCTGGGCCCTCTCCCAGAGCGCGGGTGGTTCCGTTCCGCCGCTGCGGGCTTCCCCCCGGGGGCCCCAACCGCGTTATAAACCCCCCTCCCCCCGCGGGGCCACGGCCTAACTTTTGGTGATGCCCGGACGTTCCCCCGATCCGCCCGGTTTTAAAGGGGGCTGGTTCCTCCGCTGCTGCCGCCTCAAAGCGTGCCTGGGCCTTTTTGCGGGGAAGGTAAGCACTGGGGGCGTCGGGGTCAACCCCCAGGGCCGGCGCTTAGCCGGGCTATTGGGGCGCTTAGGGCCCCCTTTTCTCGGGGGGTGGGGCGTCGCTGCAGATCCTCCGCCGGGAACCACACCCTTTTGGGCTTTGGAGCCCGAAATCCCCCGCCCCCCCTTGAATTTTTCCCGGGGGATGGGCGCCGGGCCCCTGGCCCCTTTTTTGCCCCTCAGGCTAAGCAGGGTTTTTTTTTTCCTTTTTTTCCCGGGGTTTTGAGCCTTTTATTTTTTTTCCCCGGAATTTTGGCGTTTTGGGCTCTGGAGCGGGAGCTAGGTAAAATTCGGGGAAAACTTTAGTACCCCCCCCCCCGGAAGTCCTGTTTTTATTTCTTATTTTCAGTACATTTAAAATCCCATAAATAGAAATGGGCGACAAGTATGAATTTTCGCCACGTGGGGCGCACCTTTCCCCTAGTTTTTCGGGCCCAAAATTCTGGCCGATTTATGTCGGCGCCAGGGGGGCGCTTTATACATTCCTTTTAAAGTCCCCACGCCTCGGGGCCCCGTGTTTTTAGGGGGAGTGCGGGGCTTTTGGGGCAGGGGGCGCGCGCCTATTTTTCGCCGCCCGGGGGTAGTGACTCATACAAAGCGGGGGAAAAAGTCCCCCGCGCCTCGCCGGGGTGGGGGGCAGGGGCGGGGGTGCCCTTAAAATTCCCGTCCCGAGGGGGTGCGTCATAAAAGCGGGGAAAAGGTTTCCCTGCGCCCCCGCCCCCGTGGGGGGCGCAGTGCGGGGACATTGGGGACTGTGGGGCACTGCGCCTCACCCTTTATTCCATTTTGATAAAGGGGTTTTGGGAAAAAAGCCCAGAAATCATTTAAAAATGTTTCCCTGCGGAGTTTAAAAAAAAAAAATCCCCCTTTATAAAAAGGGTTAAAACATTTTCCCCAGAAAAAGAGCTCAAAAAACCCCAAAATAAAAAATTTTTTTAAAAAAAAACACTTTCCCCCCAAAAAAACTAGAACGGGGGCCCTTAAAAATCAAGAAATTTGGATAAAGGAAAAATTTCCGGAAATACAGGGAATTCAAATTTGAAAGCCTTTTTCATTTGGGTCGGCAGAAACCGGCCAATCAGAATAGGAGCGACAGTGAACCTTTAAAAAACCCATGGGAACCATTGACCAATCAGAAAACAAAGGGGGGCAGTTCAAAATAAAAGTAAAAATCAGAAAAAAAGCTGATTGACTGAGCTAGCGGGGGCCCTTTGGCCCATCCCCACCAAAAAGAATAGGAGCAAAAAGGGACCCATTTTTAGCCTATGGAGAAGTTTAACCAATCAAAATCAAAGGGGGACAGTTCAAATACGTAAAAATGCAGAAAAAGCTGATTGGTTGAACTGGGGGGGCTTGGCTATCCCAGCCAATCAGAGCGCAAGCTACTTCCCCCTTTTTATCTATAGAGAATGGGCGCAATAAAATCTGGGTTTAAAAGCGCCTGCGGCATGGAGTTGTTTTAAAAATAATTTTTATTAAGTGAAAAATTCTCAAAAAAAGACTGAAACCTTCTATAAACATAAATCAAATTATCCCGAACAACGCATTTGTCCCCGAACCGGCGCTACATCGGGAATTGCAAAAAGAGAATTGCCGGGAAAAAAAGTAATTTAAATTCTGTAAGCTATTCGTACGTCCGGCCATTTGGCCCTGGTCGCCGGGGTACAGCCGGGCGATTAAACTGCGGCCTTGCCGCCCTTTTTGTGCACTCCCTGTACCTCTACCTTGTTGATTTTTGGGCAACGCCTTAGCCAGAAATCCTCCAGCACTCATAGGGGTTAATCAGCTCCCCGGATTGACAGGTTTTCCCCTATCCTCCCTCAATTTTAACCCCCCTTTTCCCATAATAGCCTCTTTTTCCTCTTCCTAGCCTTCATACTGCGTGCCTTTTTTAGTTGCCTGTCAATTGTTTTTTCTCTGTGCTATTGATCTGTTTTTTCGGTTTCTCCCTTTGGGCCCCACGTTTTTTTGTACCGCGCTGCCCCGCCCCGTTATTGACTTGGACTGTCCCCACTTTCTGGTTCTGTGTTTTTTTTTTTTGTTTGTCTTTGTTGTGCCGCTGCTCATGTACCTCAGTCTTCTGGTTGGGGCCGGGCCCTTTTTTAAAAAGGGCGGGTTCCCCCAAAAGGCAGGGACAGAGCTGGATCATGCAGGGGGGCCCCATTGTCCGTGTCTTTTTGGGGCGTCCCTGACCAAACCCTAACATTAAAAAGCAGGCCCCCATTCCAAACAAATTCCCCGGCGGTTTTTAGGGTGAAAAAACCCATCTACGGTTTTTTACCCCTTGGACGAATTAACTACCCAGTTTTCCCGGTCGGCAGGTCTTATGCCCAAAATTCGCTTCGCTTGGACGCCATGTCTACCCCACCCCTGACCAGTCGTCCCCTCTGTACCCCCCACTTGCTCCTAGGCCCCTAGGCAATCTTGCGCACAAACCTAACTTTTTGGGTTTCCTTTGGGGC